>PVKC010034857.1:0-13618 GCA_004027635.1 Crocidura indochinensis
AACATATCTTCAAAATATCAAGAGGATAGAAATTTTGCAGGCAACCTTTGCTGACCACAAGGCTCTGAAATTATTTGTGAACTCCAAAGGAACAAAGAAGAAAAACTCCAACACCTGGAAGTTAAACAGCCTCATACTGAATAACCAGTGGGTCCAAGATGAAATAAAAAAGGAAATCAAAATATTCCTGGAAACAAATAATAATAAAGACAAGAACTATCAGAACTTAAGGGACACAGCTAAAGCAGTACTGAGAGGAAAATTTATAGTTCTGCAAGCACACATCAGGAAGGAAGAAGGGGCTTACCTGAGTAGCATAATGACACAGCTTTCAGAACTAGAAAGGGCTCAACAAAAGGACCGAAAAATACGGAGGCAGAAGGAAATAACAAAGCTGAGAGCAGAAATCAATGAAATGGAAACCCAATAAAACAATCCGAAAGATCAGCGAAAGCAGAAGTTGGTTCTTTGAAAAAATAAACAAGATTGACAGACCACTGGCAAAACTAACAAAGAAAGAGAAAGAAACTTGATAACTCGTATCAGGAATGAAAAAGGAGAGATCACTATTGATATGACAGAGATTCAAAGGGTAATCAGAAACTACTTTGAGAAGCTCTACGCCACTAAAAATGAGAACCTGGAAGAAATGGATAAATTCCTGAACTCTTACATTCTTCCACGGTTCAAGGAAGAGGATGTAGCATATCTAAACACCCCCATCACTATAGATGAAATTAAAACGGTAATCAAATGTCTGCCCAAAAACAAAATCCCAGGCCCAGATGGATTCACTAACAAATTCTTTCAAACTTTCCAGGAGGAACTACTACCAATCCTGGCAAGACTCTTTCATGAAATCGAAAAAACGGAAATACTTCCAAATACCTTCTATGAAGCCAACACCACCTTGATCCCCAAACCTGACAGAGATGCAACGAAAAAAGAAAATTACAGACCAATATCGCTAATGAATGCAGATGAAAAGATCCTCAACATAATTCTGGCAAATAGAATACAATGCATCATTAAAAAGATCATCCAGTATGATCAAGTAGGTTTCATCCCAGGAATGCAAGGCTGGTTTAACATCCGTAAATCTATCAACATAATACAGAACATCAACAACAAGAAAAATAAAAATCACATGATCATATCAATAGATGCAGAGAAAGCATTTGATAAGGTTCAACACCCATTCTTAATCAAAATTCTCAGCAAGATGGGAATGGAAGGAACCTTTCTCAATATAGTTTAGGCCATCTACCACAAGCCAGTGGCAAATATTATCCTCAATGGAGAAAAAATAAAGCCTTCCCTCTAAATTCTGGCACAAGACAAGGCTGTCCTCTCTCACCACTCCTATTGAACATAGCACTGGAAGTACTCACTATAGCGATTAGGCAAGAGAAAGATATCAAGGGAATCCAGATAGGAAAGGAAGAAGTCAAGCTCTCACTTTTTGCAGATGACATGATACTCTACTTAGAAAACCCTAAAGACTCTACCTAAAAGCTCCTAGAAACAATACAATCATATAGCAAGGTGGCAGGCTACAAAATCAACACACAGAAATCAATGGCCTTTCTATATACCAATAGTAATAAGGAAGAAATGGACATTAAGCAAACAACCCCATTTACAATAGTGCCACACAAACTCAAATATCTTGGAATCAACTTGACTAAAAATGTGAAGGATCTATACAAAGAAAACTATAAAACTCTGCTCCAGGAAATAAGAGAGGATACACGGAAATGGAAACACATACCCTGCTCATGGATTGGCAGGATTAACATCATCAAAATGGCAATACTACCCAAGGCATTATAAAGATTTAATGCGATCCCTCTAAAGATACCCACGACATTCTTCAAAGAAGTGGATAGGGCACTTCTGAAGTTCATTTGGAACAATAAGCACCCTAGAATAGCGAAAGCAATCATTGGGAAAAAGAACATGGGAGGAATTACTTTCCCCAATTTCAAACTTTACTACAAAGCAACAGTGATCAAAACAGCATGGTATTGGCATAAGGACAGGCCCTCAGTTCAGTGGAATAGGCTTGAATACTCAGAAATTGTTCCCCAGACATACAGTCACCTAATTTTTTATAAAGGAGCAAGAAATCCTAAATGGAGCAAAGAAAGCCTCTTCAACAAGTTGTGTTGGCACAACTGGCGAGCCACTTGCAAAAAGTTGAACTTAGACCCCCAGCTATCATCATGTACAAAGATGAAATCCAAATGGATGAAAGACCTTGATATCAAACCTGAAACCATAAAATACATAGAACAACAAGTAGGCAAAACACTGCAGGACATTGAGACTACAAGCATATTCAAGGAGGAAAATGCACTCTCTAAGCAGGTGAAAGCAGATATTAACAGGTGGGAGTATATTAAGCTGAGAAGCTTCTGTACCTCAAAGGAAATAGCGCCCAGGATACAAGAGCCTCCCACTGAGTGGGAGAAACTATTCACCCAATACCCATCAGATAAGGGGCTAATTTCCAAAATATACAAGGCGCTGACAGAACTTTACAAGAAAAAAAATCTAATCCCATTAAAAAATGGGGAGAAGAAATGGACAGACACTTTGACAAGGAAGAAATACAAATGGCCAAAAGACACATGAAAAAATGCTCCACATCACTAATCATCAGAGAGATGCAAATCAAAACAACTATGAGGTACCACCTCACACCACAGAGACTGGCACACATCACAAAGAACGAGAACAAACAGTGTTGGCGGGTGGAGAGAAAGGAACTCTTATCCACTGCTGGTGGTAATGCCGCGTAGTTCAACCTTTATGGAAAGCGATATGGAGATTCCTCCAGAAAATGGAAATCAAACTCCCATACGATCCAGCTATACCACTCCTAGGAATATACCCTAGGAACACAAAAATACAATACAAAAACCTCTTCCTTACACCTATATTCATTGTAGCACTATTTACCATAGCAAGACTCTGGAAACAATCTAGATGCCCTTCAACAGACGAATGGCTATAGAAACTGTGGTACATATACACAATGGAATACTATGCAATTGTCAGAAGAGATGAAGTCATGAAATTTTCCTACACATGGATGCATATGGAATCTCTCATGCTGAGTGAAATAAGTCAGAAAGAGAGAGAAAAACGCAGAATGATCTCACTCATCTATGGGTTTTAAGAAAAATCAAAGACATTCTTGCAATAATAATAATTTTCAGACACAAAAGAGAAGAGAGCTGGAAGTTCCAGCTCACCTCATGAAGCTCACCACAAATAGTGGTGAGTTTAGATAGAGAAATTACTACATTTTGAACTGTCCTAACAATGAGAATATATGAGGGAAATGGAGAGCCTGTGCAGAGTACAGGCAATGGTTGGGTGGGAGGAGGGAGATTTGGGACAATGGTGATGGGAACGTTGCACTGGTAATGGGTGGTGTTCTTTACATGACTGAAACCCAAACAGAATTATGTATGTAATCAAGGTGTTAAAATAAATTTAAAAAAAAGAAAAATACCAGAAAAAAAAACCTGACCAGCAAGTGTTTAAAAGTCGTTAAAAGTGTTTCTTTCTTTTTCCATTGGGGAAATTAAAATGGGAATTCCCTTGACCTAAGAGATACATGGTTTCTCTGCCCCTGAAGCATAATGCCATAGAAACAACTACAGGCTCTGTACTTGCTCTTTTAGACACCTCAAGGTATTTTATGGTGCCAGAAGACATTCCTCTCAGGTGTGGGCAATGGCATCCCATCTCTGCAGCTGAAGATCATAGTGTAGGTCATAGGGCATAGGCTATGAGAGAAGTTTTTTGTTTGTTTATTTGTTTTTTTATACAGTTGTAGGATTTCTGTTACATCACTGTAACTTCTATGGTTAGTGGATAAGAGTCATATTTTTATTTGTTGGGATTATCATAATAATGTTTTTCTCTGTCATGATGTGAAGTACATTGATTTTTTTAAATTTAAAGCCAATGTTACATATCAGAATTAAACGAAGTTTTGGTCCTAATATATTTTCTAAATTGGTTCATTTATTATGTTTTGAACTTTATTTATGCTTTAGAGTGTGAGATGATGCTATTACTATTACTCTGGTGCTTGGTAAACTTAATTACTAAAGCTCCTAGGGTGGAAGATATTTTAATTAGAGCCTCCATTTCTTTGATAAATTAGCTATTCAAATATTACTTCACACTATGTTGGTAACATTAGGATTTTCTAGGAATTTGTCTGTTCAATTTAAGTTATAAATTGAATCCTTCAATATGGTGAAACATTGTATGTTTGAAACTCCATTATAAACAGCTTCTTAACTGTGTATCTCTTGGCGATTCAATTAAAATTATTTAAAATATATTTTGGAAGGAGCCTCCCAAGCATTGCCCAGGAGACTGGAACCCCTCTCCATGAGAGCTAAAGATGCAGATGTAGTGTTATTTGGGTACTGAGTTAACCAGGCTCATCCGTAAGCTAGACAAGTGCACTGACCCTTTTTCTTTCAGGCTCCAGAGCATTTTCCTTTTCTGTGGGTAAATTTTTTTGTTACACTCCATAGTGCCAAAGAGGACCATATTCTTGCTCTATGTTCAGGTGCATATCCTGGCTAAGCTTGAGGGACATTGAATTACTGAGGTCCAAGCCAAGGTTAGCTATACCACTGTGCTCTGGCCCCATATGTTTTTTATTCAAGACAGAATTTTTTTGGATCAGATAAATCCATTGGATATTCTTTTTGTTTTAATAATTTTTTTAATTTTATAAATTTTTGGTCCCCCAACTCACAATACAGACCAGGCAAAGAGTCTGGGTTGAGATGTATATGGGGTACATTTACTGTACCTCTTTCTATAAAGTCAGTGTAAAGAACAAAGCCTGTGTTAATTGGGAGGCCTTATCCTTTCTTTTCTTTTTTGATTTTTTAATATGCATATATATATATATAAAATTTTTCACCAGTGCAACATTCCCATGGCCAATATCCCAAGTGTCCTTCATCCCCAGCCTTTTTGGTTCTTTATTATTTACCTTGACTACTTTTGGTTTATTTTTAATATAACTTTGTATCTTTTGATACAAACTTGTTTGAATGATTATTTGGGTTATTTATATTTTCAGTTTTTAAACTTCTTGAAGCAATGCTTTTGATGCAGCCCATAGTTTTGATATGTCATAGTTTCAATAATTAACCATATTTGGTTTATCATGAAAATTTTAATTTGATCCATTGATTATTTTGTGATGTATTATAAATGTATAAGATTATGGGTTTATAATATTGATATTTTTGTTACTTATCAATAACTTAATGACATGGTAAATAAGACACACACTCTTCTTTATTTCAATTGTTGATGTTTGTTAAGAATTTCTTTTTGACAAAAATTACGAATAAAATTATACTATTATTTGTATGATTTATATGTAATGTCTGCAATTTTTGGGTATACTTTATAATACATATATGTCAATTATGTCTAATTTTGTTAATTATCTTGTTAAAATATTCATGTATATTATTTTTTCTGCTATTCTGAAAAATGTGTTCCTTTAATAAAAGAACTTTGTGGGAGCCGGGCGGTGGCGCTGGATGTAAGGTGCCTGCCTTGCCTGTGCTAGCCTAGGACAGACCACGGTTCGATCCCCCAGTTTCCCATATGGTCCTGCAAGCCAGGAGTGACTTCTGGGCGCATAGCCAGGAGTAACCCCTGAGCGTCACCGGGTGTGGCCCAAAAACCAAAAAAAAAAAAAAAGAACTTTGCTATAATCTCTATTACTGTTTCTCTATTCATCTTTGTAGTACTGAAAATGTTATTTTACATATTTTGAAGCTGTTGTTAAGAGCCATAAAATTAAAACTATTACACTTTCCTTGTAAAGATTACTTTTCTTTATCTTGAAAATGTGTGTAGAAGGATTCTTCTTGATAATTCATATTTCAGATTACTTATGTATAAAATTGTATATTCTCTTGGCTATATTATTCCTGTGATGCTAATAATATTTTTCCTATGTGTTTCTTTAGCTAACCTGAAAAGGAAATGGTCTGACTGTTTATGAGCCACTATGGTAAGTTTTGGTGAAGTGTACTACTGATAGAGATAGAAAATTCTAAAGGACTCTTTTCCTAGACAAGCTTGAGTATTTAGTTATCAAGATCCAGAGAAATAGAAAGAAGGCTGGTCTCAGCACTGATATAGCCAGTTTCTGCTCACTGCTCTTATTCTGTTGACCTCCTTATAGATTTCTACATGAGCTTCACCCCCTCCAGTTGATGGCCTTTAAATTCTCTACTCCTTTCCTAGAAATACACTTTCAAACTTCCTAAAGATTTGCACCCAAGTCAGATATAAAAACTATAGAAGAGTATCTTGTTCAACTTCTTTTTGCCAGTGCAAGAAAGAAATCTCACTAGCCTACAGGAAATTTATTTAAACATGGAGAGAAAACTTTCACAGAGGAAACAGTAGAACATATTATGGTCAAGGAAGCAAAAGTATGGATCTGGAAGATAAAGATTTTTTTGAACACATCACAATAAACCTAGGTTTGAAGTTGGAAAAATATCACAACATTTGATTTCAAAATAAAAAGCTGAAGACAAAGAAAAACCTTTTTTATTTTCTAATAAAATAACCTTCAGGATTTAGAAAGCCTAAACAAGTCAACCACAACTGAGGAAACTGAAACTTTGCAAGAACAAAAGTCCAGGTCCATATGGTTTTGCAGGTGAATGCTATCAAAATTCCTAGAAGAATTTGATCAGCAGGCTCTCTAAACCATTGAAAAGACAGGAATCCTCCTCAATTTCTTTTATGAGGCTAATATCACATTCCCAAAGATGGAAGACACCGCCAAGAAAGAAAACTACAGATCAATGTCACTAGTTACATAGATGCAAAAATACTCAACAAAATTCTAGCAAACTGAGTACAGCACTACATCAAAAAGATTATATACCATATAAAAGTGGGTTTCATCCCAGGGATGCAAGAATGGTTCAACATACGCAAATCAATCAATATCATACACTACATCAATAATAAAAAAGGAAAAAAGTGATTATATCAATCAATGCAGAAAGGCATCTGACAAAATCCAACACCCATTTATATTGCAAACACCAAGCAAAATAGGACTGGAAGGAACATTCCTCAAGATAGTTACAGCTATCTATGAAAAGCTCACAGCCAACATTATCCTTAATGGTGAAAAACTGAAAGCATTTGCATTAAAGTTAGGAACTAGGCAAGGTTTTCCACTCTCTCCGTGCTTATTCAATATAATCTTGGAAGTCCTAGCAATAGAAATCAGACAAGAGCAGGGAATCAAACGAATCCAAATAGGGAAAGAAGAACACAAAACTATTTTTGCAGATGATATTATAACATCAAAAACCCTAGGGTTCACAGTAAAACTCCTAGAAACAATTAACCATACAGCAAAGTGGCCAGCTACAAAGTCAATACACATAATATAGTAGTGTTCCTCTACACAAATAACGAAGTAGAGGAGAAAGAGATCAAGGAGACAATCCCATTTAAAATAGTATCAAAAAATATCAAATACCTAGGAATCAACCTTACAAGGGAAATGAAGGAACTATACCATGAAAACTTCAAAACACTTCAGAAAGAAATTGATGAGGATCTAAGGAAATGGAAGAATATCCCATGCTCATGGGTAGGTAGACTTTTCTACTTGTTAATATCTCTTCTTTTGCATTTGAAGTTAGTTGTTAAAAGCTGCCCTGAGTGTGATCTCCTTTGAATTAACTCAGAATTCTTACAGCTCATGCCCATAGCTTAAGTATCGTTACTGTTAAACTTTGCTTTGTGATTGGAAACATTCTTCTCTATACCGATGACTGGTTTTGCCCCTTATAAAACCCCCTGCTTAAAGATTAGACTTGTCACACTCCTACCAGAAGATGTTTTGATTCCATATATTTGTGTGTGGTTTCATGTTTCATATTTTGCCACTGGTGCAACCCACTCTCCCTGAAGTGGATTCATTGAAATCCCTCTGGTGTTGTAGCATAGGAGCCGCCTGCAGCAATAGCTTTGATGACCCCAAAAATACCAACCACCTGATCAATCTCTCAGATAGGGAGTTCAGATTAGAAATATGGAGGATCCTCATGGAAATCAAAGAACACCAAGATAAAAATCAGAAAACTCCAAACAGAAATAAATGATCTGAAAAACATGGGAGCTGAACTGAAAATCTCAATGGAAAGCCTCTTTAACAGAGTAACAGCAGGTAAGGACAGAATCAGTGAACTGAAAGATGAAATGTAGAACAACTCCGTATAGCAGAAGAGATTGGAAAAGAAGAATCAGCAGTCAAAGACATCATCACAGAGAAACTCCCAGAGCTAAAGACTGCATGCAATCAAATCCTGCATGCCTGAAGAGTACCGGCTAAACAGACCCGAACAAAAACACCACAAGACGCATCCTAGTCATAATGATGAATCCTATAGATTGATATAGAATGCTGAAAGCAGTAAGATCAAAAATGGAAATTATATTCAAAGAAGTATCCATAAGATTTGCAGCAGACATGTCACCAAAAAAACCTCAAGGCCACTGGGTGGGATATTGTCACAAGACTGAATGAAATGGATGCATTACCTAGAATACTGCACTCAAACCGACTCACGTTCAGGTATGAATGAAGGATACATAACTTCACAGATAAGCAACAGCTCAGAAACTTAACAGATGCAAAACTAGTCTTAATGATGACATTAAATCCCATGACAATCATCTCTCTCAATGTCAATGGACTAAATGCACCAGTTAGATACACAGAGTGGCTAAATGGGTTAAAAAGATAAATCCAACCTTCTGCTGCCTACAAGAAACACAGCTAAATAGTCAGAACAAACATAGACTCAAAATCAAAGGTTGGAGGAAAATCATCCAAGACATGGCTTTTGGCTTTCCTGGTGCAGTGCCTAATTTTCCTCCCAAGAAATATCTCTGCCAGAAGGCCCGTTGGAGAATCCTTGCATGGATCACTGGCGATAAATCTGTCATATTTCTGACATGGCTGTGACATTATATTTCTCTTTTCCTTTTATTTGATTTTTGTCTCCTTTTCTACTACAGAAATTTGACCTTAGCTATCCTGCAGTCATAAAGAAATTTCAGTACCAAAGAAAACTGCTAGAAGTTCTCTACTGGCTTAGTATATTTGCAACTCAAAGTCCAACCAGCTACCTCTCTTTCTGTCAGCCTATTTACTTTCTAAGGCCAAGTCAAATCATAGCATCTTCAAGTCAATGGTCTTCTCTCTCTGCCTTCTCTCCCTGCCACAACAGCATGACTTCCTCAGGGACTTTTCCTGTCACTTCAAATAATTCTTCACCCCTTTCTTTAGTTTTATCTCTTTCTATTACAGGGGTCTCAAACTCAATTTACCTGGGGGTGCAGGAGGCAAAGTCAGGGTGAGGCAGGGCCGCATAAGGGATTTCCCAATTTACCTGGGGGCTGCAGGAGGCAAAGTCAGGGTGAGGCAGGGCCGCATAAGGGATTTCTCAATTTACCTGGGGGCTGCAGGAGGCAAAGTCAGGGTGAGGCAGGGCTGCATAAGGGATTTCACACACACACAAAAAAAGGACAGCTGACTGGAGCAGCGGAAATGACATCAGCACTAGGCGCAAAGTATTCACGATTATTCGCTTACCAAATATTCGCAATAAAAATTCCATTAGTAAGAAAAAATCGCAAAATATTGCATTAAACATTTGCATACCCTGAATGGAACTGCTCGCGGTATGCGATGTTTAATGCGATTTTTTTCTTACTAATGCGATTTTTATTGCAATTATTCGGTAAGTGAATAATCGTGAATACTGTGATACTTGAAGGCTGGCTGCGGGTCACAAAATGTTGTAGGAGGGCTGCAAGTTTGAGAACCCTGTTCTATTACCAGATCATAGGAAGTGGGTCTTAGCCCCTAGCTAGAATACTATTTCCCTCAGGTTAATATTTGTTTTCAGGAGAAAACCAGGATTTCCTGCTATCCCTTAATTTAAATTAGTATTGACTCCTAGGGCCAGATACTACTTTGATATGTAAAAAATTAACCTTCCTTTTATCCTCCGCCCTTTTTCACCTGGAAATGCCTTGCATACCAGAGTTGTGCTTAAAATGTCATCGCTGAAAAGTAAAGTTGTCTCTCATCTCATAGATGTGGATACCCATATAATGCATTTTGTGTGGTCTCAATTATTTCATATTTCATATTCATTTGCTCGTGAACCCGTTTTCTTCCATGGTTTTCTGACCCCACTAAGAGTTTGCAAGACGTCTGCAGCAACAAAAAAAGGGGGGGGGAGACAGAAGGAAATAACAAAGCTTAGAGCAGAAATCAATGGAGTGGAAACCCAAAATATGATCCAAAAGATCAACGAAAACAGAAGTTTGGTTTTTGAAAAAATAAACAAGATTGATAGACCATTGGCATAACTCACGAAGAAAGAGAGAAACTTGATAGCCCATATTAGAAATGAAAAGGGAGCCCTAGTGCGCTCTGCTAAGAACACTGAGGACTGAGGGGACTCTCTTCCTGGTTCTGTCTGTCCTGATTTTGTGGCGCCCCAATAAACCCCATCACAAAACACAGGAAAAACCACACTACTAGAGCGACAATGCGGAAAGCTCGTAGGCAAACACTAGGCACCGAGAATGAAGATGATGGCTTGGACGACCTTAAAAATCACAACCCTCTGCTTAACCACTCAGATAAGGAATTTAAAATAGAAATATGGAATATGTTTGTAAGACTCCAAGAGAGCATAGATCGATCTGAACAGAACAAAAAGACAGAACTCAGAAAACTTCAAACTGAAATGGCAGGCCTGAAAAACACAGTAGCTCAACTGAAAACCTCAGTGGATGCCCTCGACAGCAAGGTATGAGCAGCTGAGGAGAGAATCGGACTACTGGAAGATGAGATGCAGAAAATCTCAACACAGCAGAAGAAATGGGAAAAGAACCTTAGGACAAATGAGCAGGCAATGGAAAGAGTACTCAAGGAATGTGAACAGATGAAAATAGAAGTCTTTGATAAACCCAAAAGAAACAACATAAGAATCATTGGAGTCCCAGAGACCCAAGTAGAAGATCACCAGGAATAATCAACTGTCAAAGACATCATCAAAGACATACTACCAGAGTTAACAACTACATGCAACCAAATCCTGCATGCCCGAAGAGTACCAGCCAAGAGAGACCCAAATAAAAACACCCCCAGCCACATTCTCGTTACAATGACAAATCCCACAGATAGAGATAGAATACTGAATGCAGCAAGGTCAAAAAGGGAAATTACATTCAAAGGAGCATACCTATGACTTACAGCAGACATGTCGCAAGAAACTCCCAAGGCTAGAAGACAGTGGTGGGATATTGTGACAAGACTGAATGAAATGAATGCCTCACCGAGAATATTGAACCCAGTCCGACTCACGTTCAGGTATGAAGGAATAATACATAGCTTCATGGATAAGCAACTGCTTAAAAATTTCACAGATGATAACCCAGACATAAAGGAAAAACTGACAGGTCTACTCTAAGATAAGAGTGACCAACAAACACAGGAAAGTTATCTAAAAAATGACATTAAATCCGATGATAATCACCTCCCTCAATGTTAATGGACTAAATTTATCAATTAAAAGACACAGAGTAGCAAAGTGGATCAAAAATATGAATCCAACCTTTTGCTGCCTAAAAGAAACACATCTGAATAGTCAGAACAAACATAGACTCAAAATCAAAGGCTGGAGGAAAATCATCCAAGCAAACAATACCCTCAAAAAAGCTGGGGTGGCCATATTAATAGCTGATGACGCCAACTTTATACTCAGAAAAGTGGCAAGGAACAAAGATGGACACTATGTACTAATCAAGGGATATGTGCAACAGGAAGAAATCAGACTATTAAACATATATGCACCCAATGAGAGACCAGCAAATTATCTAATACAGTTACTGACAAATCTGAAAGAAGAAATCAATGATAACACAATAATTATGGGAGACCTCAACATGGCCCTATCAACACTTGATAGGTTTACCAGATTGAAACCCAACAAAAACATTCTAGTCCTGAATAGAGATATGGAAGAAAGAGGACTAGTAGATATATTTAGGACACTCCATCCCAAAAACCCTGGATACACATTCTTCTCCAGTGTACATGGGTCACTCTCCAGGATAGACTACATGCTGACACATAAAACATACCTCCATAAAATCAAGAGGATAGAAATCTTGCAACCTACCTTTGCCGACCACAAGGCTCTGAAATTAGATGTGAACTACAAAGCCACACAGAAGAAAAACATTACCAACTGGAAATTAAGCACCCTGCTACTGAAATCAAAAAGGAAATTAAAACTTTCCTGGAAACAAATGATAATGAAGACACAACACCCCAGAATCTATGGGACACAGTAAAATCGGTCCTGAGAGGAAAATTTATAGCTCTCAAGCACACATCAGGAAGGAAGAAGGGGCATACCTGAATAACCTAATGAACAGCTCAAAAAATTAGAAAATGACCAACAAAAGGAACCAAAAATAGGGAGACAGAAGAAAATACAAAGCTGAAAGCAGAACTCAATGAAATGGAAAACCGAAGAACAATCCGAAAGATCAACGAAAGCAGAAGCTGGTTCTTTGAAAAAATAAACAAGATTGATAGGCCATTGGCAAAATTCACAATGAAAGATAGAGAAATCTGATAACCCGTATTAGAAATGAAAAGGGGGGGATCATGACAGATACTGCAGAGATCCAAAGGGTAATCAGAAACTACTTGGATAACCTTTATGCTACTAAATATGAGAGCCTAGAAGAAATGGAAAAATTCTTGGACACATATAACCTTCCACACTTAAATAAGAGGGAGGTAGAATTTCTAAACTCCCCCATCACCACTGAGGAAATTGAAAGTGTAATCAAACATCTGCCCAAAAAGATAAGCCCAGGCCCAGATGGATTTCCTAATGATTTTTTTCAAATCTTTCAAGATGTCATACTACCAATCCTAGCCAGATTGTTCCATGAAATAGAAAAAAACAGGAATACTCCCAAACAGCTTTTATGAAGCCAACATCACCTTGATACCAAAATCAGACAGAGATGCTGCCAAAAAAATAGAAAATTACAGACCAATATCCCAGATGAATGCCGATCTTCAACAAAATTCTGGCAAATAGGAACCAATGCGTCATCAAGAAAATCATACACCATGATCAAGTAGGTTTCATTCCAGGAATGCAGGGTTGGTTTAACATCCGTAAATCTATCAACATCATACACAACATCAACAAGAAGAAAAATAAAAATCACATGATCATATCAATAGATGCAGAGAAAGCATTTGATAAGTTCCAACACCCATTCTTTTTTTTGGTTTTTTTTTTTGGGGGGGGGCCACACCCAGTGATGCTCAGGGGTTACTCCAGGCTATGCGCTCAGAAGTCGCTCCTGGCAGGCACAGGGGACCATATGGGAACCGGGGGATCGAACTGTGGTCTGTCCTAGGTAAGGCAGCAGGCACCTTACCTCCTGCGCCACCTCCCGGCTCCCC
>PVKC010034858.1:0-12500 GCA_004027635.1 Crocidura indochinensis
CCAAAAAAAGATATCAATTCCACAAAGGCATCAGATCTATATTGTAGATTAGAAAATATCAGCTCAGTAAATGGCTGTTGAATTTGAACTTGAAAGTTTGAAGTAATGACTTTTATAATGCTGCTTTTGAACCAAAGCAGCATGGTCATCCATGCTGGATGACCTCCAGACTAGTCTTGTCCCTGAGGCCACCAATCTTGTATTCACATAAGTGTTTGGAGAAGAAGCTGATGATGTACAGCAGGGAGGTCAGAACCTATACAGACCAGACACAGAAAAATCTTCCCAAAACACAGCAGATTTTGCTTAACTGCTTTGAATAGAAAATTACCCTATTTCTATAGTGACAGGCTCTCTTGCTTAAAGTCTCTTTTTGCTCCAAGTTTTAGTATTTCTATAGAATATGGTACTTTTCTATATTGGGTACAAAGTAAGTTTGGTTGTCACTCGTTTGATCCTATCTCATGTCCTGTCTCTGACCTTTCTCTCCGGAACTGAGGATTGTAATAGAACTGAGGACCTAGGCTCATCTATCATTCCATGGGTCATCTCCTTTCCTATGTGAGGGGTACTTGGCAAAAGTCACTCAAACTGGTGGTAGAAGTTAGACAACCCCATTGTACCCCCAGAAGGGGACAAGCTACTGTTTAAAATTCTGCTTGCAATAAGGTCATATCCCTGTGGTGTAGCCCCACTTTTAAAAAGTGATATAACCCTGTGCTGATCTCAATCAGTGTGAGGTGTCCCCAGTTCCCTTCAGAATATCTTCACTCAGCACTGTGTATTTAGAAAATTAAATATATGTCCAAGACTCCCTTTCTCCATGCTTGTTTTTCTGCTGCCAATGAGAAATGTGCTAGGGTAGCTAAATTAAGGCCCTGAATCCAAAGAGGTATGGGTTCAAGTTTGACCAAATAATTGCTATTTTGTTTGGGAGAAATGATATGAGTGTTAGGGAAGCCTAGGCCGTTCAAAGTGTGCTTGATATGGGTCTGATGATCAGAAGTGTGTGTACCCCAGGTGACTTACATGAAATGGAAGGAGAGAGACTGCAGGCCCAAGAAAGGAATCTTTCTCTTTTTCTCTCTCCACCTCTTGCCACTAGAGGAACTCCTCTGGAGACCTAGAACTGTGAGCCTTGTTTCTGGCAACCAAAGCAAAGTCAACCCTAGGCCTCAGTCAGGCCTCGTAGTCAGGCCTTCCCACATGGAAAATGATTTCCTGAGGAGCAATGACATAGTAACAGGTTTTATTTGGAAATTGTGCTGAAGGGAAATGAGAAGTGGAATGAGGGAATATTGCACTCTAGAGAGAGATTGGGCTTTTCCAAAGAGAAAGAGCCCCAGTGCACATCCCAGAATGTACTCCTTTTATCCTAGGAACATTAACTTTTAATTATTTCTCAATATTTACTAGTTCCATGACCATAAGCGATAGGCATTAAGCAGCACAAGTTACTGGCTATGTTATGCATTGGGTAAAATGTTAGTCAGTTGGCTAGTATCTAAGTCAGATATATCTTTGGCAAAGCAGGCATATTATCACAACTAAGAAATGAGGAAGCCCAAGGGGGTAAAGCATTACAGATGATGATTATCAAGGCCCAGCACATTATAGATAACCCCCCACAATACTGTGTGCACTTCCTTCCCTCTTGGATTCAAGATTTATCACAGTTTTACATTTAAAGTGCTAACATAATCATAATAAAAAGTTCTATTAAAACACTCAATTGTTGTAGTCACTAATTCCCTTTCTAGTATTTTACCAATTAATTTTGTGCCCGGGGTCATAGGGAGGAGTAAAAAAATAGGCTGAGTAAGACATAGGGGGTGGGGGTAGGAATCCAGAGTAAGAAAAATCCAGAGTTTTAGTTGGGGGAGAGGGGTGATTTTAACTTGGATGGTTCTGAGGTGCAAACTGAGTAAAGTCTTAAGGAGAGGCAGAGCCAATACTGAAGGGTATTGAGACAGTGGCTAGAGTGGAGCAGGATACTCCATAAGACTGGTATAGCTGTGGTGGTCACATAATTTATGTGTCCACAAGCAGGTGGTGGAGATGCACAGAAATGATGTGGAGATGATTCTTGACTGTGATGATCTTTAATGTTCAGCATAAAGAATTCTCAACTTCATACAAAAAGAATTAAAGAGCCAGTGAGCTAAAATCATGTAGGATTGTATGTGTGTGTTAGGTGTGTGTTCAATTTGGGAGGTTATTATTTTATTTTATTTTTAAAAATGGCTTTATTTAAACACTGTGGTTGCAAGGTTCATTATAGAGTTCGGTACTTTTACCACGTACTTACGAAGTTATTCATGATTATTTCAATCGTACAATGTCCAATACCCTTCATAGTGCACATTTATACTACCAATATCTCCCGTTTCCCTCCCCACTCCCTTTTATTTTATACATTGTGGTTTGAAATATATATTATCACTTTATCTCCATTCAACACCCAGTGCGTGTCCAGAGTCATCATTTTCAACTCTTATTGTCATAGTGGTTTCTTCTCTGCCCTAACTGTATTCCCCTCACCCATTTATAGCAGGGTATCTACCATGAACTGAACCACCTGGTCCTCTTTCCTCTTGTCTCTGGATATTAATACCATAATATCTTTATTATATCCCATAAAAGAGTGATTATTGTATGCTTATCCCTCTCCCTCTGACTCGTTTCACTTAGCATAATGCTCTCCATATCCATCATGTGTGAGCAAATTTCATGAATTCTTTATCCTCACAGCAGCATAGAAGTACCAGAGTTTCTTTATCCACTCATTTAGTCTCAGGCACTTAGGTTGTTTCCAGATTCTAGCTATTGTAAATAATTCTGTGATGAACATAAGAATGCAGAACGCTTTTCTGTATTGTGTTTTTTTTTGTGTTCCGAGGGTATATTCCTAGGAATGGTATTGCTGTATCATCTGGAACCTTAGCTGCTAGTGTTTTTGAGAAATATTCATATAAATATGATTTACTAAGCAAGCAGCTGACACAGGGCTGCTCTGGAGATAGAAAAGTGGCCCCAACTCATAGTAAAATGTAACTGGCTATAATCTTTGATTACATCTGATGAGATTTCTGGGAACTGAAACCTCTCCCCACCCCCTTATAGTTTCTTATAAGACTCTATTGGGCTTAGGGTTGGGGTAGTCATCATAGAATTGTAAACAATCATAAAGTAAGGTCAGCATGTCATTTACCAGATAAAAATTATTACAATTAAGGTATAATGAATTTCAAGGTCACTGTTCAAGGCTTTGAACATCACACTAGATTCAACTTCATGAGACCTTCCGCAGGAGAGGCGTTGGGTCATTTGAGCAGTGAAGAGCATATGTAGACCTCATCCTGTCTGTCCCCTAACTCAGCCATGGTTTGTCAGAAAACATGTACTCAAACAACAAGCTCTCTGTGGAGCCTTGATGGAAATGTGTTTGCCTGAGCTTTTCTCATAAATTAAATTTTACTCATAGGTCTCAATCAAATAAAATCCCAAAGGAGTTTGGGAAATACTCTTTATCTTGGGGGGAGCATTAATATCTTAAAGGCTTTGAGAAGTTCTGTGGTACAAGCCATATTTAGGTTTTGAGTGCAGCATAAATTGGATTTATTTAGTGTGGAACCCCTTTTTAATGACACTCTCAATCAAGTTCCAGAGAACTACACACTTGAAAGTATTTACATAGGACAGATTGAGTCAACCAATTTGACATTTTTGTTTTCACCTAGCAGCAAAATACCTGTAAAAGATTTTGAAAAGCAAAGCTCATTAGTAGGTGAGTGAATTCCTCAAATTTGGCCTGGAAAATTGCCCTATTAAAAAGAGTTGGGGATGGAACTAGGGTCCAATAATCTTTGAACATTTATTTAGTGCTTTCCCGTTTGTGGCATGCAGTGTAATAAGGATTAGCAAACTTTTTCTGTCACAGGCAAATAACAATCCTTGTATAGGTTTTGGGGCTTTATGATAGTAAAACAGCAGCTACATGGAATATGGTAACGATAAACCAATACAATTTATAAAGAAACACAGTCATGAACACTGGAATTTAGATTTCAGGTAATTGTATCACAAAACAGTATGTATATATATTTTTTTAAATCCTCCTGTACATTTACATATGTGAAAACCATACTTAACATGTAGAAAGATGAATGCAGGAAAGGGCTGCTGGTTGAATGTAATCCCAGCTTCTACCATTTGCTTTCATCTGCTGTGACAATACTTGGTTTTTACAGGTTGGTTTCTCCTGATCTTCTAGATTCAAATAACACATTTCTACACTGTTCAGGGACAGGGTTGAAGGTTTCCATCACACAGGCCCTGAGAACGCAGAAGAGCAACTACCAACCTGTGCTGGGGAGTTTGGGTGGGTTTGGAGAAGCTACTGAGGAAGGATATTTAGCTTTTTAGTGCCTCTTTCAGACCTGAGTGCTTCTTCCAGACCAAAATGAGCCTGGCCTGAAGGTTGGGTTCGTTTTGACCACAGCCTCTCGTTCAGGTCCTGTTTCTCAGTGCTCACCTTGAGACTCCTTTCCTGTTCTCTTATCTTCCTAGATCTCTGACTGGTTTTGGTTCTACCCCAAACTTTGAGGCTTTTTATTTTAACTTTTTGTTTTTACTTTTGTTTTAAAACTTTTCTTTTACAGTGGTAATGTTAATTTACATGCAAAAAGATGCTGAGGGATATAACTTGACATCTTCTCAAAATGTATGCTGCCATATCACAACCACCCCCTAAATACCGATATCTACCCCCTCAACCATTATATCATCTTACTCTTAAAATACTCTCCCCTCTTCCTTTCATGAGCTCAGTTCTAAAGTCAGTTCTAAAGAAGTTTTGTTTCACTTAGTCTGTTGCTTTGTTTTGTAAAATATATATTTATGATACACACATATATAAATATATTAACATATATGTAATATATTATTTATCAAATATGTAATGCACAAAATCCTATAAAATGTGTGTAATATATAAATTTCCACATTGATAACTATATGTAAAATGCATAAATATTATATTCCATATTTATATGTATTATATATAAATTATATTATAGGTAAACATATTTGGGTCTACACTCAATTGTGCTCAGAGATTTCTCCTGGCCCTGGACTTAGGGATCATTCCTGGAGGGATTCAGAGGACCATATAGATGTAGGATTGAATCTGGATAAGTAATTTACCTCTTATCTTACCTTTCTGGCCCTATCTAGTATTTATATTACATAAATATTCTTATGTACTATTCATATTATGTTAATTTATAGTTCCATTCCTGTTGTTGCGAAAGGTCAATATTTATCTTTCCTTCTCACTGAATAGTATTTTTTTTTGTATAAATCATAGTTTTTTTTCCTTTGTCCAAGTAAGTTACTTTTAGTGAGGTAACATGGTTTATACATTTTAACATGGATGCTATTGTTTCATACTATTCCACACCCACAGAATGTTAATATGTCTCCATGTTGTCCTAAGGTTCCTTCCCTTCTCCCTGTACCCAGTTCACAAGGATTTGTTATATATTCTTTGTCTATTGTTAGACACTTGGATTATTTCCATTTCTTAGCTATTTAAATAGTGCTCCAGTGAACATATTATTTCAAATTAATTATTTCAAATAAAACATATTATTTCAAATTAATTATTTAAAATTTCAAACTATTCAAATTTCAAATTCTTCAAATTGAAGAATTACTGTATCATATGTTTATGTCTTTAATATTTTGAAAAATGTCCACATTGCTTTCCATAGTGGCTAAACTAATTTGTTTTCCCACCAATAGATTATTAGTGGGAAAAAAGCAAGAGTTATTTTTTTTATGACACACTTGCCAGTATTTGTTGTTTCTTCATATTTTTGTTTGTTTTAGGGGTACACCTGGCAGATCTCAGGACTGACTCCATGCTCTGTGCTCAGAGATCACTCTTGCCAAGCTCAGAGAACTATAAGAGATTGAACCTGCCTTAATTCCATGCAAAACAAGTGCCCTACCATATATACTCTCTCTGGCCCATGGACTTTAAATATAGTACATTTATTCTCAAAGATGTGAAGTGACATCTTGCTATTTTGATTTATATTCCCTGATAAGTGAAAATGAGCTTTTTTGGGAGGGTGGGTCACATATTTGTTAGTCATTTGTTGTTAGTCATTTGTTGGCCACCCTTTCTCACTGTACTCATTCATATCACATTATTGTGTTATTTTTTGTTTTGTTTTGTTTTGCTTTGGTCCATACCCAGTGATCTCAGGGGTTACTCCTGGTTCTGCACAGAGGAATTAGATATGGCAGATTCAGGAGACCAAATGAGATTTGGGGGATTGAACCCAGTTCAGTCACATGCAAGTCATGTGCTCTACTCCTTGTACTACCTCTTCAACTCCTAGTGTTATCTTCTGAATCTATGCCTTTATTTAGCTGTGAGCTCCTTGACCACAGACAATGAGAACAGCTTCTAGGTAAATGAATAACTGCTCTGCAGAAGAGAACCAATTTAAGTTTTAAATTTTGGTTTCATCACATACGAACTGAGTGACCCTAAATTAATTGGCTAAGAAACAAATGAAATTGACTTTATCTGTAGTATTAGAATAATAGTAGGACTTTCTTCATAGAACACAAGGATTAAATAATTAAATCACTATGAAAATGACTAAAATATTACTCATCCTTAGTAAGGTTTGGTTAACTACTCTGTTGATCATTTTGTCTTCCACCCCATCAGATTTTCTGTCACATTGTATCATACATAGTTAACATATTATTGTGTATGAAATGCTGATTAATGGAAGAAGTTTAAGTAGAGTTAGAGAAGAGAACAATCATTAGAGTTTAGAATAAAGGGATTTGGAAAACTGATGAGGCTGACATTAGAATCTGAAGAGTTTGACTGTAGATGCATGAATTGGGATGTGGGAACCCAGACAGTGGTTAAATAAAACAACTGGTATCTGAAAATTAGGCCATCTGGTAAATATAGAAACTGAAAGTGAAAGATAATTAACATGGAGCTAATTTCATTTCAAGTTAGTAGCAGATCATAACACTAAAATTCACTTTTTCCTCTAGTGTCTGCTGTCATATTACTAAGTGTTTTGCTGTAGAAACACAATAGCTTTTAATTCTTGAACGATGCAGTTACATTGAAATCAGGAAGAAAATTATTAGAAATGAACGTACTCTGAGTTATTTATTTGATGTGTTTTAGAGAAAGGCAAAGCTTGCAGTGACATTTGCACAGCTCTCCAAAACAATTTGACTAGATTGTGACCTCTTGATTAATTCCCTAACATTGACAACCACAATGGCTATTATAAATTTGCCATTTTCTCTTTGTGAGTCTTCTTCTTTGGAACTCTACTAAACTGACTTTTGTAGACTTAAAGTCAAGACTAATAATGTATGGCTCTTCCCTGTACATTTGCTGCAAGAGACAGAAAGATGGCTAATTGGAATTTTAAGGACCTGTACAGAGATGTTGGCTTAATTCTCTCTAAGGTTTTTATTTTTCTTTTGTCACTGTACAATTGTTCTTTGATAAAAGTATATCAGAGCACAGGACGAGGATTTCTGAACAAAAGGGAATGAATCGAATTGTTATTATTTACTCAGTCCTCTTCCAGTCCCAAATTTATTTATTTTTATTTATTTTTATTTTTTTTGGTTTTTGGGCCACACCCAGTGACGCTCAGGGGTTACTCCTGGCTATGCGCTCAGATGTCGCTCCTGGCAGGCACGGGGGACCATATGGGAACCGGGGGATTGAACCGTGGTCCGTCCTAGGCTAGTGCAGGCAAGGCAGCAGACACCTTACCTCCTGCGCCACCTCCTGGCTCCCCAAAATTTATATAAACTAGAAGTTAAATATGTATACAAATGAGTTCTCTCACTTGGTTATGGGTGGGTAGTGCCCATGATGAACCTCTTACCTTATGCTTCACCTCTTTGAAAACACCTTTTTGGCTAGTGGCATGGGTTCCAGTGAGATGAGCTCTATTGTGACAGATGAAGCAGAATATGATGAAGCCCCAAAGCTCTTGACCTAATTTTTCCAAGTTCTTTTTGTTCCCCAGTAGCTCAACATAATGTACAAAAATGAATGAATGAAAGAAAGCAGATAGGTAACCCAGAAATGGATTACTCACACAGTAAGAATCAACTTTTTATTACGATGACTTATAATAAAGAAAGTCTCTTTCTATAATTATTCATAGTGACAAAATACTTTATTCTTGTGTTGGAAGTAATCATTAAGCTGGGAAAAGTTCTCAGTTAGCATATCTGATATATATACATATATATATATATATTGCAATACTACTCTCCACATCATTAATATAACTGAAGTCCAGACCCTTCTTCCCCCATTCTTTCTTCCCTCCTTGATAATTCTTTTCTGTCCTTTAGCTCTCTAAGTCTTCATGTCAAAGATGATCTAGGTATTATTCCTCCTTTATTATATTACATTTCCTAAAACAATAATTTCATATACCACAAATAAGTGAGATCTTATTGTGTTCATTTTTTTCTTCTAGTTTATTTAACTCAATATAATATCTTCCATTTCCAACCAGGTTACTACAAATTGCATGATTTCACTGTTTCTTGAAGAAGATCCATTCATTTTCATGATCTATTCATCTGTGGTTGAACAGCTAGATTGATTCTATACTTTAACTATTATACTTGTCGCAGCAGTGGATAATGGAGATAGATATCCGTATGTGGAATTTCTGGGTCCTATGGCAGTTCAATTATAAGTTGACTGAGGACTCTCCATAATATTTTCCAAAGGGGTTGAATAAGACAACATTTCCTTCAGCAAGGGATGAGAGTTCCTAAACATGCTAGTGTAGGAAGCAGAAAAATGGAGGGAAAAGTATTTTGAAAGAACTTACGTGCTGTAATGCCACACCATCATAAGAAAAATTTCTGTAGGTATATTTTCACTTCAGAAATGTTGTTTTTCAACTTGTATACACTAAGGGTTCACTGTGGAGAAGAAGGAATTGAACTGGACTTGTTGAAGACCTGTATACAAATCATGACACCCCTGTGTATTATGTGACCTTGAGTATATTATTTAATGGCTCTGTGTTTTTCTACTTCCACACAAAGAGGAGCTACAAGAACTCACCAAATTTTTCTTTTCAACAGCTTCTAGACCACCAGTGTCTTCAGAGTACATACATATTTGCTATCTAGGACTATTCTAGAGCTCTAAAGGAGACTCCTCTCTCTTTCTTTCTTTCTTTCTCTCTCTCTCTCTCTCTCTCTCACACACACACACACAGCTGGTATCTTTTCCCATGATGCCATTCCTAGTGCCCAAAGAGCTCATCCCCTCTTGGGCACAGATATGAGAGACAGCAGCAGCACCCAGCGTGACAGATGCTGCTACTTGGAGAGTAAGGAGAGAAAAGGATTGTAATTGAGAAAACCATTGTTTTATATGGGGATTGCCTCTGGCAGTGTTGGGGGACTTGGGGTCACTTAGCGGGAATAAAGAAACTAGGCACAGAAATGCAGCTAGAGCCCAGTTGAAGGAGGCAGAGAAACTGAGCCCTGAATCAGCCATCACAGGCAATGACAGGATCTGCTTCTTCTCTTTACTGACAGAGATGAGAACCCGGAAGATAGCGGCTGCTGAGTGGCAAAGAACAGAAGACATGGCTCAGAAAGTCCAGGACTCAGAAGAGCAAGGTAAATCCCCCAGTGTTGTGACAGTTTTCTTTCAAGTCTTCTCAATGCCCTTTATCCTGCTGTTTTGGGGCACTGTTTTATTTGAGAATGTAAGTCCTGTGAGACACTTTGGAGTACAGCAGGTATAGACATTCTAAGAGAAAGCTTTGGTTTAGATTCTAAATAGTCACAAGTTAATCCAAAGATTTTAGGGCAATGCAGATATGAGTTAAATGAGCTTTCTCCTAGTGCCATGGTTCTGGGAAAGGAGAACTGGATTCGGTCAGACCGTCAAAAAAGCTTTCTCCTAAGTGGGCAGGGATTTCACATGAAGTCATTTAGCCTTATGATGCTGTGACCATCCTGTTGGCCAGCAAGGTCAACTTCTGTTTCCCCAGTGCATTTGGAGACCAAGGACATTCCATCAAGCTGATGACCGGTAAAGAATGAGACCCAGTCTGGCTGATGACCCAAAACACTTTATTCCCTCTCAACAATGTTTATATAGGACAAGAGGAACTGGGCTACCTGTAGTATAACAGAACAGAGAAGAAGCATAGTCTGGGCCAAGTGAGGCACCAGGGAGAAGATGAGTACAAATTTTGGAGCTTAGAATGTTTCCAGAGCAATGCAATGTTGATAGATCCTTAAAACAGAGATCTCTGTGAGGGAAGAGGGAGATCCCAGAGTCAAACCCAATTAAGAACCACTAATCATGTGGTAACGTCACCTCTCTTTTTGGTATCTTTTCCCATCTCTAATGTGGTGACATCTCCAAAGCTTTCAACATCAAGGAGCACTCCCAGAACAATTACTCTACAGGATACCTTGGAATATATAGTTTTACAGCTTTATCTATTATGTGGTTTTGTAAGAATATCACAGAGGGCTTCCAACATGAAGTGTTGGGGAAAACATGGTTAGTCAGAAGCATATTATTAGGTCAATCAGTAACCCAGCATATCCTGACCCTTTCCTTGTGACTTACCTCCTTCTGTACCTACTTTCAAATGAGACATTGTACCAACATGCACTAAAGTGCTTATAGGGCCCAAACCCAACAATGCCAACCCTGGGAGTAGCTGCTATGATAACAGGGCTATTCCCATTTCAGGTGCTACTCTCAGCACTACTTATGCATCAAGTCCTAAGTCCTCACAATAGCCAAGTGAACTGCCATGGTTAGTTTGTGAAAACTGAGAACCCAAGTCTTAGAGGCCCTAAGAATAACAACAGGATAAGACTGGCAGGTTGACTGTAGAGTTTGAGTAATTATATTATTATGATGTTTTATTGCTGTAATATGAATAAACATAAGCACAAAAAATTCCAATAATGTACTTCCCTCCAAAATAAATAGTCATAAGGAATAACTCCAAACAAACAAATTGGTCACTTTGGCTCATACATTTTTGTCATTATAATCTCAAAAGTCTAGTGGAATGTGAGGTGCTAATAGGGGACAATTCTATCACTCTTGACTCCAAAATAGAAGAAGGGGAGGGACACAGAGAGAAAGAAGGAGGAATGTATAGCAAAAAGAAGTGGACAGGAAATAATGTATGGGGACAAAGGTCAAGGCTCTCTGGTGCATGGATGGCATTGAGGTGGGGGTACAGCTCTGTATCCAAACCACAGAGTTCATAACACAAAAGAAAAGATCCAAGCCACAACAAGGAAACTTCAAAATGTGCCTCTTGGGGCTGGCGAAATGGATGCAGAGGATCAGGTTCCTGCCTTACACACTCAACACAGTCAGCCACCTGGGGCTTAATTCCAGGCTTCCTATTGGACACCTCACACCTTTCCAGGAGTAATTCTGAGTGAGCTCAGAGCAAGAACAAAGCTCTAAGCACTGTGGGATGTGCCCTTCCCCAATGTGCCTGTAAACAGGACAGGCTGGGGAGTGGGGAAGAAAACTTGGGGACACTAGTGGGGGGAAATTAACACTGGTGGTGGAACATAGTATGTCTAAAGCACAACTCTGGCCAAATTTGTATGTCACTTGAAAAAAAAACATAAAAAATAGTGGAAATGTTCTTCCTTCCCAGAAATTCTGGTCTCCTAATTAAACAGTCCCAAGTTGGCTTACTGTCTTCCTGCTATATCCTTGAACTGCATTGGGTTATCATCTCACTTGAACCTGTCCAAAGGCAAGGGAGACAGCATGATTCAGGATAATTTAGTTTAATATATTGTTAAAATGATAAAAATATTTTAACATGAAAAAAAAAACACAAAAAAATAACTTGTGCCTATATCTATACTGATAATTAACTTTAAAAATATGTCTCTTTTTTGTCTGAGTTATGAACATAGTAGAATATTTGAAAGTTACACCTTATAAAAAGGAAACTAAGTTTTACTGATGTTTCTGTTTGGGGTGGCCATTGGTG
Source organism: Crocidura indochinensis (assembly GCA_004027635.1). NCBI lineage: Eukaryota > Metazoa > Chordata > Mammalia > Eulipotyphla > Soricidae > Crocidura > Crocidura indochinensis. The sequence goes on from PVKC010034858.1 coordinate 12,102, forward strand.
TTTAACATCTCCCTATATCTATAAGATCTAGGACAAGCCTGAATTTTCTAGAACTAAGAAACCATGTTGTCAAAGAATTCAACACTGCAATATTATGACTATTACTATTTATTTCCTGTTATTCTTATGTATGTTTTAAATAGTTGCAAATATATAGAACCCTACCTGTAGTTTGTGCTTTCTGATTTAAATGTAATTTATCTCTCAAAAATTGAGGGGTTCTGTAATATTTTCTTCAAAGTACTAGCATCAGAAGTTTGTAGTTTGTTATTGTGTGTTTTCTGTGTGTGTAGCTAATTGTATATATCTGTATAGGTTCATGTTTGCTAGTGACAAAATACTTTATTCTTGTGTTGGAAGTAATCATTAAGCTGGGAAAAGTTCTCAGTGAGTATAGCT
>PVKC010034860.1:0-13617 GCA_004027635.1 Crocidura indochinensis
CCCGGCCCCATAATGAACTTTTCTGACATATTCACTGATTGTAATTTTTGGGATGAAAAATTAACATGCCCATTTTATTGCATATATGTATGTATAGGAAACACATTTTAATATTAAGTGCAAGAAAGGTTTTAGGGAAATTTGACAACTTCTAGTAAAATTACACAGATTTACTTTGGATACCACAAAAACCTCTATAAATGTTTCTAAGATATAAATAAGGGTAACATGTGCAAGGTAATTATTTGTAACTTGGTGTTTCTTAGATTCTTTAAGGGTTTCTTTGCTCTTTTTTGAGATTCTATGGTTTACAATTCTCTTAATAATTATTTCTTATGCACCTAATTCTAACACCACACTCATCAATATACACTTGTGTGATTTGTTTGTTTGTTTATTTATTTATTTATTTTTGGTTTTTGGTTTTTGGGTCACACCTGGCAGTGCTCAGGGGTTACTCCTAGCTCTACGCTCAGAAATCACCCCGAGCAGGCACAGGGGACCATATGGGATACCGGGATTCGAACCACCATCCTTCTGCATGCAAGGCAAACACCTTACCTCCATGCTATCTCTAGGCCCTGAGTAATTTATTGACCCCCACCTGTTTGCATTCAAATAGGAGGTTCCCTGAAGATCCTCAGGCCCTGTCCTTGTCAGTGGACTGTCTTTGGTGGAACAGTACTTCCCTTAATTGCAGATGATCCTCTGAGTTCTGAGCTAGTTCAGAAGGGGGGAAAATATGCTCCTGAAAAGGGGGGGGGGCACGTAACCAGAGACATGAAGATACAGTGATATGGCTGATCCTTCCTAGCTCTGGAGGCTAAAAGGCAGCCTGGGATTTTGTTTGTTATTTAATGAGCTAAGTAGACAGAACCTGGCTTGGAGATTAATTCACTCTAGAATTTATAAGTGTTCATTTGGGACAACAGTGTTCATGGGATTTGGAGTAGAAGCCTGGCTTTGATTTTAGGCTGGTGAAGGAGGAAACTATTTTCAGTGTACTTGTGACACTACTTATGTGTCTTGGGGAAAGAACCTTTGAGAGAACAGGTATTAATGACTGTTTTTCTAACTTTACTGTTTCCTTACTCTTTGTTTTGTGCTTTTTGTTTCATTTTTGTTTTTTGTTTGTTTTATTTGTTTTTATTTGGGGCCATCCCCAGCAGAACTCCTGGCCTGTGCTAGGGGATTGAACCCAGGTTGACTGCTTACAAAGTCAATGCCTTAACCTCAGTGCTGTCTCTCTGTCCATGTGTCTTTGCTCTTTATGCCAACAAATAACTCTATGAGCATTCACTGACCTAGTTCCTAAGGAAAACTTTAGGTCCCATGTCAAGCTTTTCCAGAGTTTGGTTCCCAGTGTTAGGAACTTGAAAGACAGCTGTGTGGAGAATCTAAAGGGGAAGGTGTTTTCTGTGAAGCCCCTCTGCCCTTTTGCTTCCCTCTTATGGGTTCTCAGTGTTCATTGTCTCTTCTTTCTGTCCTTGTGCCCAACAGCAAGAACGAGTTTCCTATTCGCCTCCGGAGAGCCCGGTGTCCAGCTACGTGCCCCAAGTATCCCACTACGGCCACTCAACACCGATTCATGTCTCAGTGCCCCGAGCTCTCAGGATGGAGGAAGAGTCAATTCGCCTGCCTGCGCATCTGCGTGAGTATTTGTGCCCAGGGACAGAGGAACAGACCAATAGCCAGACCCGGGTCGGGGTGACTCACTGTGCAGGAGGAAGGAAAGGGCGAGGGGTTTGCATGGGCAAAAGCCCTGGGGTTCCATACCCAGCATATCAACAACAACAACAACAACAAAACCCAACGATGCAAAGATGGTTTTCATGTAGTTTGAAGTAACTGCTTTGGAATCTTTCATGCCCACCCTCCACCTGCACTTCCACCCAAATCGCTTTGAAAAGCTTGAATTTCTGGTCAGGTTCTCTGCGCATTTGTTCAGTCTCTGGTTCTGATAGGCCATGCCATGCTTACTGCCCTAAAGCTGGTGATGTGCAGTAAGTAGATGGTGGAGTTGTGATGTTCAAAAAAGTGGGATTGGTACTATAGAGGGGAGTCTCAGCTCCAGCCGCTGTTGTGGATTTCCTCAAGTTCACGGCCATTCTTGCTGCTGTGCTGTGGTTCCCCATCCTCATGAACATTGAGTGCTTCCTGTCCTCCTTCCACCTTTTCCTCCTATATCATCTCCACCAACACCCAACTACTCCACCTCAGCTGTGTAGCGTAACAGAAGAACAGGGTTATATCTTTATGCTACTGGGGTGGGTTCTCAACACATCTGATACCTTCCAGTTCCTTTTCACCACTTCTGTGCTGCCACTGGGTCAGAGGAGAAAACGAGACAGGGCCACCCAGGATCTGTGGCTCCCAGCCACATCTCTTGGTCCCAAAGTGTGCTAGACTCTTTGCTCTGATATGAACCCAAGGGCACGGCCTGGGTTAGGGAGGAGGCTGAGGTCCCCTGGGCCCATCGCTAGTCAATTCCTCTTTATTTAAATGAGCATTGGTTGTGTTGGCTGTCTCTGGAATGATCCTTCCAGAAAGGACCAGAATTTTCCCTTTCCCTGGTTCCATCTACCAGAGCAAGACCAGAATTATATTTTTGGTCATGGCTCGGGGTTCAGATGTCCAGAGAGGTACTGAAAGGGGGCTCTTCTCAGTAAGAATGGTTGCGGAAATCTGGGCATGGCTGGGGTGCTGAGATTAGTCTGTTTTTCTATCTGTCTCTCCCTCTCTCTTCCTCTCTCCCCCTCTCCCCCTCTCTCCTCACCCTCTCTTCCCTTCTCCCCCCTTGGTGGTCAGGGCATTCTAGTTACACAGGGCCAGGAGGTGTAGGGATAAGCTCCACTCTCATGTTTCCCCCAGGTGAACTTTGCTTGGACTCCCCACTGGGAAGGTACCTCACTTGACTGGAGCATCCACACTGGGCCTGCAGGGTGGGAGAGAAAGCTGCAGAGTATAAGCTTTTCATTCAGAAACTGTCCTCAGACCAGGATATGAAACAGACTTCTGTCCTGTGCACACAGGAAAGACCCTCCAGCCTCCTCCCAGTCATTTCTTCATTGTGCAGATAGTTCTGTGAGAAGAGACCGACACTCAGCCCCCAACAAGCTGCACCTTCTCTCACTCCATTTCTTCCTGTACCCTGAGATATAAACACACATGACAAACTACAACCCCCAGGCCCATCCTGTCGTGCTTTGGGCTGCCTATACATAGTATATCACTTCTTTTACCAGAAGCTACCTGGTTGAAACCAGTTAACAGACCTGCAGACCTAGCTAGTGATTCTAACTAGTTTTGTTGTTAACTAGCTGTTGGCGGGTAATACTCGGCTTCCCTACTAGCCAGCATTGTGTCTGTGCAGTGTTTTCATACCCTCCTGCCTTTGGGAAGATCATCATCTCACTGCATCAGCCTCCCCATTGCAACTGAGTCTTTCCTGTCAGCACTTTCATTCACCTGGTTAGTCAGTGCTTTCTAGGTCCTTTAGGTGCCTCTCGAATGGTCACAGCCACTGTTGAGAATTCACTCCAGGTAGATCCTCCATAAAGTTCTTTGTGTAAATTATTTCTCACAACAGCTTATAAGGTCCATTCTTTTTCAATTCATGTCACACGTCAGGAACTCGGGGCTTAGAGAATACAAGTAATTTGCCAAGGGCACACTGTTTTTAGGAAACAATCAGGATTCACAGGTAGTCCTGTCTACTTCCAGAGCGCAGCTCTTAACTCTCAGACTGCCATGTTCAGAATTTTATACATATTTGGAGATAGGTAGGTAGATGAATTCAAGATTGGCATGTAGTTATAGTTTGGGTTAGTGGTTGGTCAGTTGTTGAATAGTTTGTGTATTTATGGTTAGATAGTTATGTTGAGGAATAAGTAGATAGAAATAAAAAGGAGAGATGAATGAATAGAGCAGGGGAGGAGTGAATGATTGGATAGAGGGAGGGAAAAGAGATTAATGTTTGTGTGAATGGATTGGTGCAAAGATGGGGAAGAAGGAAGAGAGAAGGGAGTAGGGAGGAAGGGCCATTTGGGTGGGGTAGTGAATGTGTGGAATGAAGGAAGGAGTGAGATAAGGGTGAAGGATAGATGAATGGATTGATGGATGATGACCAGATCCCTACATAGGTAATGGTCAGAGGTAAAGGACTCTAGAACATTACTTGGCCCTCTTAGACTACAGTCTTCTATTGGGTTACAGGTATAGGATAAGATAGGTTTGGGGGTTCTTTTTTGGATGGGAGACAAACCCAGTGGTGTATAGGGGTTATTTCTGGCTCTCACTCAGGGATCATTTCTTTTTTTTTTTTTTTTTTTTGATTGATCACACCTGGCGGTGCTCAGGGGTCACTCTTGGCTTCACACTCAGAAATCGCTCCTGGCAGGCTCAGGGGACCATATGGGATGCCGGGATTCGAACCACCGTCCTTCTGCATGAAAGGCAAATGCCTTACCTCCATGCTATTTCTCTGGCCTCAGGGATAATTTCTGGTGGGATCAGGACCACGTCAGATACTGGGGATCAAACCTGGGTCAATTATGTGTGAGATAAGTGCCTTCTCAGCTGTATTATCTCTCTGGCCCCAGGATAAGATGAAGGTTTGCCACTTGTGTCTCCTGACTTGAGAGACCTTGGAAACCTCTCTGGGTTCCACAGGGGGAATCTCTGTAGAACAGGCTCTAGCTGTGAGCCCTCCTTAATTGCCAAACAGCCCCCTTTCTCCAAAATATGCCCATTGTGCTGTGCTGAACAGGAGCCTGCACAGCCCTTGAAGGACAGAGGCCAAGCCACACGCTTGAAGCTGCATCCCAGCTGGGTTTCCAAACCTAAGAGCAAATAAATATTCCGACAAGGGAATTGGGTTGTTGCTGTTTTAATCTGGGATTCCAGACAATTCCCGGTGGAATGCTCATGGAAAGTACGGGGAAGAATCCCAGCGCCAGGACAGCAGCAGGACATTTATGGTATTGTACGTTGAAAGCCTTTCTGAAAGCTGCTTGTTTTAAAGAGACACTCACCATATCGGTATGTCTCAGCAGCTTCTTTTCATCGTGTTTTCTCATGCAGCTCCAGATAATGCCTTTCTCTCTGCATTTTTTTTGCTTTCTCCCTCTTTTCATTCTTTAGTCAGAAGGTTTCCTTTTCAGCTAGGAATGGGGACAGAATTTTTTTTTTTTTTTTTTTTTTTTGGTTTTTGGGTCACACCCGGCAGTGCTCAGGGGTTACTCCTGGCTCCATGCTCAGAAATTGCTCCTGGCAGGCACGGGGGACCATACGGGCACCGGGATTCGAACCGATGACCTTTTGCATGAAAGGCAAACGCCTTACCTCAACACTATCTCTCAGGCCCCAGGACAGAATTTTAATACTAGATTTTTACCATCCTATCCCAGACTTGATCCAAACTACAGGCATGGTGTGATGCATCAGCAAGCTCTGGCTAGGTGGAGAGTAAGGCCTGTTTTCTGGTCTTTGCCTATGAGCACTGCAGAGGGGGGCATTGGCAGGTGGTGAGCAGGTACTTGAAGGAAAGGAAGGGGACTCCTGATCCAGACACAGAGGCAGTAAGCTGGGGAGAATGAAGGGCCTTCCTGGGAGGTGGAGGCTGGTGCCCTTCATTGACCCAACAACAGTTCCCAGGCTCTCCTTGTTGCACCAGAAGAGCAAACCTCTATTTTATCAGGAGACTGAAGTGCTGCTTTTGTTTTTCTTCCATAAAAGGCACTGAATATTTTGTTTTAAGCTTGAGGCTGCAAGAGCTGAAGTATAGCAGCTCCAGCAGGTGATGAGAAGCTGCCAGTTCCTTTCTGTCTAGGGAGGCAGAAGCCTTTCCTTCTACCCGGAATCTGTTACAAGGGCCCAGGCCCCACAAGCATGCCTAGACAAAATCACCCCTGAATCTTTTTAAGTGGAAAAGGGCTGTTGTGTGGACCCAGGGTTGCCTGGTTTCTTTGTCTCAATCAGAGCCTCAGGGTAAGGAGAGATTCTTGGCAGTGGCCTGAAGACTTCTTAAGTACATGGCAGGCTGCATTGTTGTCCACTGGTGTGCCATAAAATACTGGGCCTCTGACTGTGATGCCTATGTCAAATGACATGTTTCCGGTGTGGGACCAAATTCAAAACATGCAGAGGGCTCAGTGGTAAAGCACTTGCATGTAGGAGGCCCTGGGTTTAATTCTTGGTACCACAAAGGAAACACACACAAAAGGAAATACTAAATCACTGTTATCAAAGAAACATGGCTTATAATCCTGTTAATATTTATGCTTCATGCAGATAGTGTCCCTGCACCACTATTTCTAGGTCCATTCTCATCTCTCCCTGGTAGCCCTGATTCTGTTGACTGAATCTAAGCTAAAGGTTTGTTTTTGTGTTTTTGTTTTTGTTTGCATTTGGGGCCACTCCCAGCGGTGCTCCTGGAGCTGTCTCTCAGGCCCTAAGAGTTTGTTTTCATTGATACTGTTCTTGTAGTTTGTTTTCTTTATTTACCTCCCATGAGTGAAATAATTTTGTATGTGTCTTTCCCCCTTCTGATTTACTTTGCTTACTATAACTTCCTCTAGATCTAGCCATGTTGTTGCAGAGACAATAATTCCTCTTTTCCTGCACCTGAATACCATTCCATAGTGCGTAGGGCCCCCCTCTTTCTTGTGCATGTATCTGTTCTCAGGTATTTGCACCATTTCTGGATCTTGGCTATAGCAAATGGTGCTATAGTGAACATAGCTATCTATCTGTATTTTCAAATTAGTCTTTTTGTCTTCTTGGGTTAGCTCCTAAGGAGTAGAATTACTGGATCATATGGTAAGTTCTATTTTGAATTCTTTGAGAAGTTTCCATACTGTTTTCCATAGAGGCTGAACCAATTTTCAGTCCCACCAGTGGTGATGAAGGATCTGTTTTTTTCCCCCTGCCTCCTGTGGAGTGAATTTAAATCACTAAATGTCTGTCTTGTCTTTTTTTTTTTTAAGCTCCTTTCTCTGTCATCCTTTCCCTTTCCTTGGCACAACCACATCCGGTCACAGGCTGACATTTTGCCTCTTGCCAGAGACTCTGGATTGCATGGAGCACCTCTGGCCTCCCTAATCCCCATGCGTTGATGTTTTACAGTCGGAACCAAGGACTCATCCATCACTTTTAAGAGGGTTGTACTCCATGATGCTGTGGGTTAATAGCTGTAATAGCCGCTCAGAGGTTTCTAGAGTTAGAACACCAGAAATAGTCCCCTGGCTCCATTTTCTGTCCTGGTACATCTTTCAACATTCTTCCGTGGCTGCTCAGAATTCTGTGTGCTTCACCATTCATTTAATGCCACCGCTGGAAATGCCGCCTGGCTCACTGATCACTCTTTCGCTCAATGGTTCTGTGCTCTTAGCAGAATGTCCAGGTATCAAGTTTGTCCTGTGACAGGCAGAGCTGTAACCGAACCAGGGAGGCAATGCCTCACTTTATAATTAGCCAGAGCCACTGTGTTAGGTACTTTCAAGTTATTTCTGCTCCACCAAGGAATAGACAGACATGGGGGATTCAATAGTTAGTCTGCTGCTGCCTTACAAGTATATTTGCTGGCAAATCTGATCTCATTGCAGCATGCTGAAGTCTTGGAAGTCAGTATTTGTGACTTGTTCTCTTTTATTGCTGAGACGGCCAGCCTTAGAGAGATTCATTGGATCGAGTGGACACATGTAGTGTTGGGAGAGGCCAGGGTGAGTTCTGTTTCAGAAGGCAACATTTGTTTTTTAAAGAGAAAGTGAGGGCAGGCTCCTGGATTTAAAAGGAAGCAGTGGCAGTCTGGAGGGGAGAAGGGTGCACTGGGGAGCTCAGTGCTGGCTGTGCAGAGACAGGGGACCCTCTCTGCTGTTCCTGCAGCTTGGTTTTTATTAGACCTGAGAGCCAGTTCCTAAGAGCATTTTACTTCTATTTTTCTCCCTGTTTTTGTTGCTGCTCCTTATCTCAGCCTCTTTTGAACTCAGGATCATTCTATCTGTAGACAGATGGGAAGACAGAGCCAACTGGGAAGCCTGGGTGGGTGCACTCTGGGAATGGACCCCGACTCAGGGTCTACATTCCTGGCCTTCCATCAGAATGATATTCTGTGAACAGATTCCATTGCTTGCTTTTCGTGAGTTTCCAAATGAAAGAGCAGGGTGCTAGAAAGTTCTTATGGTGATGATTAAATGGATGGCTTAAGTGTCCAGTAGACTTGGTCCAGTGGGGTTCTCAACTCAGGTAATTGACATAGAACATGCATCATCATGGCCTACAGGGTCCACTAACCCTCTAGAAAGATCTTGCCATTTACAAAGCTGCTAGGTAGCCTCTGCAGGAGGTAGACCCAGGCCACAGCAGCTGGTATGACCCTGCTTATCTGTTGGTTCAGTTTCCAAAGCTGCAGATGAGTCTTCCTGCATCTTCCTGAAAATTGGCTTTGTTTTCTAGCTATGTCCCGTCCTTTCTGGGAACATGCTTTGCTCTGGTGAGCTCTTGCCTGATGTCTACATGCCTCATGCCATTTCTGTCTTGCTTCTGCAGCTTGACTACTTGTCTGGCTTGACCCAGTCTGTCCGTCTTCTTCAGCCTGTGTTTTAGATCCTGCGTATGCTGCCTAGTCATTGCCATGTTCCACATGGGTCTGTGTTCAGCCCCACTGGCATGCATCACCCATAGTCAAGAAGAGGATCTGAGGACCATATGGGGTGTTCATCTGTACCTTAAGGGCATTGCCTTAAGAGGCCTTGGCCTCTTGCTCCTGTATCCTGACAAATGTTTTCTGGAAAGAGTGTGGATGAGAACTTCCCTTTTCACAAATATTGGAGGTTTTCTGCTTTTCCAGCTGCCCCTGTGGCAGCACCAGTCCTGCTTTGGGGCTTCAGACATTTTGATGAGAACCAGTGAGCGGCCCAGCCATGAGCAGTTGGGGTGCTTTGGAAGGGAAATTTCCTTTTTGGGTTGGATGTTGGAAAGAATTTCCAAGGCAGGCAAACATTAATTTTCTAACTCTGTGTTTCCTGATAAGGAAGCAGCTTCAATAAATGCAGCTATTTATAGATATCTTCAAATATATATGTATAAAAACCAAAGGTCTAGTGACCTTTTCTTTGACTTCAAATGTCATGCTCTGTGTACATCTAAAACATATGCTCTTCCAAAGAGGCTTTCATCTGGAGGGGTTATCAGTTGGGGAGGTTCCTGATTTTCTTGGATTCTCCAAGAATTTCTTAGATTCTCCTGTCTAGGTTTGGAAGCTACTATATAGATTTTGTTTTCCTGGTACTATGGGTTATTTCTGTGAGTTTAAAGATACCCAACTATTCTAGACTAAATACTGAAAATTAACCAGCTGAAAGAGACTTTTAAAAATAAAAATGATGGGAACCAGTTAGTTCTGTACACAGAGACTCAAATAACCACAGGAAACTAGAAATGAGATTTATATTTCTTTTGTCTTCTCCCAGCTCTTGAATTTCCCTGGCCATCAGGATCTGTGGTCTCTCTGGGTTTGTGTCTTAGGGTTTTGCAGATGGAGGGGGTCCCCATCCTAATACCTATGCTTGGCCTCACCTCCACCTCCTATTGTCTCTGTGGCAGGTGTGAGCAGACCATCTGTGAGTGAGCCATGAACCTCCTGCCTCCCTATCTCCAGCACATGTCCTGCATAGTCCCTGCATAGATGGAGACAAGTCAAGTTTCCATCCATTTTCAGCCAGAAGTAGATTCTGATATCATCCCTAATGCCATTCATGGGGATTTCTAGGAGCTTCAAGATGCTCACCCCAGGGGCAGTAATACAGCAGGTAGGGCGTTTACCTTGCACATGGCTGACTAAGTTTGAATCCCTGGCAACCCATATGGTCAGTCCCTTGAGCCCCACCAGGAGTGATCCCTGAGTGCAGTCAGGAGCTCTGAGTAGTGCCAAAACAAAAACAAAGATGCAAAAAAAAAAATCAAAAAATGAGAGAGATAGAGATGTTCATCTTGGAATAATATTAGAGAGGCTGAAACTAGCCTGTCTGAGGTCACGTACTGTCTGTAAATTCTCAAGATTTAGTTCTCATGCTTTGGTATTTCCAGCTTCCATCCTAGATAGTGGGACCAAACACAATATTTTCTAAATGTCTCTAGGCATCATGGGCAGAAATCATCCTAGAGGGGCCTCTCAGATTTCAGTGCTAGAAATTCAGCTCACAGATGTGGTTGTGGGTGATGCTCTGTAGATGTGTGCTGGATGTAGATTAGATGCCTGGAAGAAAGGCCAATCCCTCCAGACTGTTTGCAAAATGTTTGATTCCACTAATTCAGCTGGGGCCAATCTCTCTGGAGCTGGGTGCATTAACAAAGTGGTTCACTGAGGTTTGTAAAGAGAGGCACGACATTTTTTTTTTGCACTGATACTAATTGGAGGGGGGGGGGAACAAAAAATAAATGTGCCATCTAATCTCCAATGATTACATAGTGAAATAAGTATGATCAGGGACTAGAGAGATAGCACAGCAGAACTTTGCATTGCACACTGCCACCCAGGGCAGACAGTGGTTCGAATCCCGGCATCCCATATGGTCCCCCGTGCCTGCCAGGAGTGATTTCTGAGCTTAGAGCCAGGAGTAACCCTGAGTGCTGTTGGGTGTGACCTCCTCAAAAAAAGAAGAAAGAAATATGATCATTGAGTGAGTTGGAGAATGGCAAATATCACAATCATAAGAAATAATTCAGGAGCATTGGGTAGTTTACTGTTAAACACTCTGGAAACAGCAATGGTAGGGCACACTTGGGCACTGACTTCCAGGAGTGGCTCAGCTTTGAGATAGTTGTTTGTTTTTTGGAGCTCAAGGATCAAACTCTGGGTCTACACAGATCAGACACACACTTCCATGGGTTTGTGTTGAGCATCTGGCCTTCCACTTGCTGAGTGCTATGCTGAGGCCATTGTGGGAAGCGGCCTTACTTGATCACCTGTCATGTGCCACAAGCACTTTATATTTTTCTGAATAACCACTAACCCCACAAGGTAGATGATGTCTTTTCTACTGAGGCTCAGAAATGGCAGGTCCTTGCCACTTGTTGCCTAAAGAGAAAGAGGGAGAAGCTAAAGCTTGAATGCACATCTAGTTCCAAACCCACACTTATTTTTTAATTTCCTACTTGGCCTCATTGCTTCCTAAAAATATTAGAAACTGATGAAAGTCACTTTCTTCTAGCTGTTGGTTGGAAGGAGAATATCCACCCCAACTGGATTTTTGTTTTCAAGTAAGACTTGCATAAACTGCCAACAAGAAAGGCCAAAGGAATCAAGTGAGAGATAGAAAATCACCTTGCTCACTTTCATTCCTTGATGTCAACACTTTGTGCTCTGTGCCTGCATTCATTCTGGGGTGGTAGAAACAAGATAAGTGACATCAAGAAGTTCCTGCCTAAAAGAATTTTCCTTTTTTTTTTTTTTTTGGTTTTTGGTTTTTGGGTCACATCCGGCCACGCTCATTGATTACTCCTGGCTCTACGCTCAGAAATCACTCCTAGCAGACTCAGGGGACCATATGGGATGCTGGGATTCGAACCACCGAACTTCTGCATGCAAGGCAAACGCTTTACCTCCATGCTATCTCTCCAGCCCCAAATTTTCCTTCTTTTTTAAAGAGACTCTTCTTCCTAGTAAGGACATGCTTCTGGTGCTGGGGTGGGGGTATGTGGGATGCAAGGGGAGTTCATCATGGGGTAATAGATTACAACATTTCCCTTCCTGGTGCTTTTTTGTTCATTTGACCTGTTTCTGGAAGCCTGCCTGATATTTTTTAAAAAATGTTTTTGTTTTGGAGGCCACACCTGGCAATGCTCAGGGATTCCTCTGACTCTGTACTCAGGAATTAATCCTGATGGTCTCAGGTGACCATATGGAAAACTGAGGATGGAACCCTCGATTACATACAAGGCAAACAACCTACCTGCAGTCTATCACTCTGACCCCCCTCACCTGATGATTTTAAACTTTGGGATCCACCCTAGCAGTGCTCCCATGCTATGGGCTACTACCCTCTGCTAGCTAAGATAGACATGGAGCCTGTGCTTTCCTGGGATAGAACAAGAGGGTGCCTCACATCCTCAGCTGCTCCCCACAAACCCAGCCTGCTTGTTATCCTCCTGTGGCTGGGAATTAGTTCTTACTCAGCCCTTTTCTCAGTGCTGCCCATTTGACCAGTCACCTGCTTTGGGGAATCCCATTCTGTAACTTGTCTGTCCAGGATCCTATGGGCCACCAGCCGCCTTCGTGCACTTTCTGTACTTGAAGCTTCCATGAGTGAACAGTGCCCCACAGCTAGGCCAGCTCTTGCCCTCCTAGCCCCATATCACAAGCACAATTAATACTGCATTAATTAACTATGGGGCAAAAAGTACAGTTGGGGAAGGCACCAAGGCTTTCAGCTTCTAAAGTAAAGTCTTCGGTACTGAGCTTTCAAGTGTGTTTCCATTCACTGGGCCAGCAGAGAGAATCACTAAAACCTCCCCTATGCCCAGGACATGGTCTATGCCTGGACACTAAATTAGGTACCCATCTCCTGATGGCCACTGGATATGGAAAAGAGGCATGTTTTGGAGGGACAGATCCAGGTGCAAAAAGAACTGTGAATGGTGTTTGTGTCTTGAACCACTACACTAACCTCAGGAGCCCTTTGTAGAGAATCTAACAGCACCCTATGACTTGGGACCGAGTTCTGGAGGAAGGAGACATCTTTGCCTGTCTCTTTGGTGCCTAAGACATGAACCAAAAATAGAACAAACGAAAAAAAATAAAAAAAGGCAAAATAACAACAAAACCCCAAAAGAATGTTCCTTTGATAAGGTCCGAACAAGCTTTACACCTTGGTTTTTTGCAGCCTGGGACAGGACAGGGCCCAGACCTATGATTCTATGGGCTGCAGGCTGCTGTGTGAGGCTTCTTCCTACCTCCCCATAGAGTGGAGAAGACGCCGCCTCCCTTTGTTGTTCTGCTTTCTTCCACCTTGGGTTCTCACAGGCCTGTGCTGACTCCTTTCACTTCTCCTGGTAAAGTGAAAGGCAAAGTTGTTCTCTGGGCCCCTCACTGTTCTTATTCAGTTCCACACATTCTTGTTGAGTTTTCTGTGTAGGGCTTCCTCTGAGCTCAGTGTTTGATCATGGTGCAGATAGTCACTAGATCTTGAGAGTGAGGTGTTCTTTAAAATTATTTAGGAGCAAACAATAGAAATTCCCCTGCGAGAGAGCTAGATCTCTCTTGAGACTCATCCATTTGGTTACAGTGCTAGGGATTGAACCCAGATCTCAAGCTAGCGAGACCTGTACTTTGCCCACAGAGCCACACCCTGGCACAATAGTGCTGCCACTGTAATGTGGCACTATGAATCTCTTTTCAAGGGCAGCAAGGAACCGAAGTGTGAAATTTGTTGGACCTTATCAAAGGAACATTTTTTTAGGACTTTTGTTGTAGTCATAATTTTGGCTTTTTGTTTTGAGACAACAGATAGCAATGTTCAGGGATTATTCATAGCTCAGTGATTGGAGGTGGGTGAGGGTGGGAGGAAGAAACTTGAGGTACTGAGGATAGAGCCAGGTATAGACTGCTATCTTCAAAAC
>PVKC010034861.1:0-13621 GCA_004027635.1 Crocidura indochinensis
GCTGATAATGACTCACTCCAGTTTTGGGAATAAGGAGGATTATCCTTCCACCCTCACAAGCCTGATGCTGGGAACTCCCACTTTGGAAAAGGAGGCAGATCTTGACATGAAAGCAGTTTGAATTCGTGTTCCACCCTAGAAAAGCAGTGAACTTCATTGTTATAGACAAAAAATACTGCTAAAGTACAAAAAGAAAAAGTGTCAATAAACCCAAAGGCCTTAAAATTGCACACATCTTTTTAATAAGAATTTTTTAGTTTAGAACTCTATCCTTAGTTATTAGGGGCCAGAAAGGCTCTAAGGATTGAGGCATTTTCTTTGTATGAGACTGGCCTTCATTTCATCCCTGGCACTATATATGGTTGACTGAGCACCAGGAGGAGTGATCCCTGAGCACAGATCCAGGCATAAGCCTCAAGCACTGCCGAGTTTGACCCCAAGAGCCCTCACAAAAGTAATTAAACATGTATGCAAAGATTGAACAACTAGATCAATCATTCAAGCTATTCATTATACAGAAACAATCAAAGTAACCTAACATTAAGAGTTTAAGGATTGGAAAAGCAATGTAGAAAGTACTTTACTTGCTTTGTATGCAGGAGACCCCAGTTTGATTCCTGGCACTGCATATGGAACCCTGGTACTACTAGGCATGATCAATGACCCGAGCCAGAAGTAAACCCTGAACAACACTGAGTGAGACCAAAAAACAAATTGAAAAAACTCAAATAGTTAACAAAATTAGAGATAAATATTTATGTGACAAAATGCATAAAATATATTATGGATTGATGTAGGTATTCAATCAGCATGTAATCCATGATTCCATTTTTATATTAAATATGTAGAGGTGATAATTTAAAAGCTCTTTAAGGAACAAAATAGAGATAATACATTTAATAGAGTTCTTGTCTTGCATGCTTCTGACCCAGATTTAATACCCAATACCTCCGACAGTTACCTGAGCACTGCTAGGAGTGATTCCTGAGCAAAGAGGCAGGAGTAACCCCTGACAATTGTCAGGTTTACCGTAAAAAAAACTTTAAATGATTTCTACTTCCATCTGGTACACTGAGTGCATGCATTTCATTCCTATGTGCTTTTCAAATTGCAATAAAATTATTCAAAAACACACCAGTGAGAGAGCCCAAGTGACAGAGTATGTACCTAGAACATGTGAGTCCCTGGGTTTAGCCTTGGCATGGTGGCCAGGATCTGGGGCGAGGCCTGGTGGTCCCCAAGCATAGCTGGAATCTTCATCAGGTCAAGAAACCTAGGGTAGATCCTGGAACCACCAACACACCAACACAACATCCATGTAGCCTGAATGAATAATGGAAAAAGAACACAATAAGAGTGCAAAAGGGGGCTCTCTCTGACTGCATTCCCATTCTGGGTCTTGCCATCATCCCTTAAAGTAACAGATATCAAAGAGTATTTAAGAGGCCAGAAGAGATTATTTTTCTTTTGATTTTATGTTTCCTTACTTTTAGCAGTATTCAGAAATTACTTCCAGCTTTGTGCAAAGAAATCACTCCTAGCAGTGCTCTGGAGACAGTAGGGTAGGGTGCTAGGGATAGAATCTGGAGACAGAGTGTACATTCAAGTCATTCAACTATCTCTTTGGCTCCATTATTTGAATTTGTTATGAATATGATTACTTGTCATTTATTTACTTGTTGTTTATTTATTTATTTATTTATTTTTGGTCTGGGGGCCAGACCCAGTGGTGCTCAGAAGTTACTCCTGGCTCTGTGCTCAGAAGTTATTCTTGTGTGCTTCAGGGGACCATATGGGATGCCAGGAATCAAACCCGGTTGCAAGGCAAATGCCCTATTCATTGTATTATCACTTGGGCCTCTGTTATAGTAGGATTATTTGCAGGGAGTCACACCTGGCAGCGCTCAGTGGTTACTCCTGGCTCTATGCTCAGAAATCTCTCCTGGCAGGCTCAGGGGACCATATGGGATCTGGGATTCCAACCACCATCCTTCTGCATGCTACCTCCATGCTATCTCTCCGGCCCCATGAGTAGGATTATTTTTAAAACTTTTAATGTTCTTGAAGGATAATTATATGTGACTTAATATATTAGCATTGAGCTATCTAAAATTGGTAAGAGCAAGTGAAAAGAATGAGTAAAGGAATGAGTAAAAGGAAGAAAAAAGTGGAAGGACAAAACAAGAGCATTTTCAGTGTTATGGGTGTGGTGATTTTTGGCCTAGGCCTTCCTTTCTTTCAATTTGCTGACATAGTAGATTTGAGAAGGGTCACCAAACCTGAAGCTAGTGAGCTTTCATATACTTTGAGTTTTCATCCATGCCAAGTATGAGTCTAGTCTAAGCAGATCCTTTTATTTTCACATGTTGACTTTTATTTAATAACACGGGATAAAATTACAATGACTTCTTTAAGTATCTGGCTGAGGAAACAACTTCTCAAAGTATATTGAAGGGTCATTTTTATTTATCTTAAATTAGGCATTAATTCCAAAATGCCACTGCAGAAATGATTAATCCATGTTGACATTACAGTGTTTTTTAATATTCTCTCCCTCTCTTCAATTGTATTTTCTATCTGAATAATGAAGAAAATATTTTTAATTTAATTTCAAAGTCAATAGTTTAATTCTACCTTCAGTGGTCAACTGGGCTCCTTCTTGTATCCAAAAGTTAGAAGGATTAAAAACATCTAGTTGGCCCTGTGGTCCCAAATGGAGCACTTTTTAGCAATAAGATACCAAATCACAAATTTTTCACTTCTATGCACACATACAAAAATCCTAGTCTGGGTCAAATATTTTTTATAACTTGACCCTCAATTTTTTTTGTGGGGGTGGGAGGAGCTGTGTGGTCCAAGCTGGTCAATGCTTAGGATCTTGTCATGGTTCTGTGTTCAGGAGTGAACCCAATAACTGCTTGGGAGATCAAGTGGTGCTAGGAACCACTTGCAAAGCAAGCATTCTATAGTATTTCTCTGGTGCTAGATATTCACGTATGATTTCTTTTTCTCCATTTAAAGTGCTTTCAGAAATTTTTAGAAATCAAGCACATGATTTATTGGTAGAGACTCCCTTAGTATATGAGGCTCTGAGGCCCTAGGTTTTATCTCAGGTGACACATGGTCCCCCAAACATTGTTAGGGCTGACCCCAATCTCTAAACTAAGAATAGCCTCTGAGCTCTGCTGGGTATAACAAAAGCAAAAAAAAAAACTTTTAATATTTAAAGACATTTTTATAAACTCAAAATTATATTGGTCTTCAGAAAAATATTGTTTTGCTTTTCGAGCCACACCCAACAGTACTTAGAAGTTACCCAAGGCTCTGTGCTCCAGGGTTTCCAAGGGAACTGTGCAGTACCAGGGATTGAACCCAGGCCTCTCTACTATAATAAATACACTCAATCCTTTAAGCTCTCTCTTCATACCAAAAGAAAGTTCTCTTCTGGGACCAGAGGGAACTCAGAGAGCTAAAGATTTCTTTGCACCAAACCAGAGTAGCCACTAAGCACTGCCAGGTTGGTCAAAAATGCACAAACATAAAACAAACTGTTTTCTGAATTTAACATATACTTAGTAAAATGCCATCTGTACTAGAATGCTTTAAACTACAACTTTATTATCTCAATTTAAAAGTTGTCCAAGAAATTTCAGATCCTATAGGAGAGGAACTGGAGTCACGAAGGAACTGGGCTAATGCTTGGCCTGTAGGATATTTGCCCAGATTTGATTTTCAGCACTTTGTGGTCTTATGAGTACCACCATCAGTGACCCATGAATACAAAGTGAGAATAGACCTCCAGAACTGTTGGGTATGACCCCCCCCCCAAAAAAAAGGGTGGGGAGAGAGTCACAAACTGATGCAGAATTTGTGCTTTAGCCTGAAAAATATGACTAGTCCCCAAAACTGAGCTGTATCCAAAGGACAACTCTGAAATTCTGACAGGACAGAATGAAGAGCATGTGTTAGAGGCCCATGCAAAAACAGGATCTCGTGATACTGCAGGAGAGCCTAAGGGCTGGCTGCGCCTCAGAGAGCCTCACCCTTGGGAAACTGTCAACACAGTGGCCTGGCCAGGTCACAGAGCTCAGATCTGAGGACTGTGTGACTCCAAGTTTCTTTATTCTCTCTGAAGAAAAGAGACTTTGCTAGATTCCTAATTACAATATAGGTAATTTAGTTTAAATATATATTGGATCCGGTAGATTTTTTTTCTTTTCAAATTTTTGACTAGAAATGATAGTATTGCTTGATTTCTTAATGTGAATGAAAAGTTCCCCATGGATCTATTTTGCTGGTGTCTTCAACTGGTAGAATATTCAGCTTTACTACTTGAAAAGATAAAAGAATAAAACTCCCCTAGCAGAACTGTTGGGCCTTTTTCCTATGGAAAGTAGCAGACAAGCAGTTTGTCAGGAGCCTGAGAGGGAGCATGGAAATGTCTTTGTGTTCCCCTTCAGTATTCAGCAACTTGTTTATTTTTTGAATTAGTACCTTGGCAACGACAATTGCACTTTCTTGCATAGAATCCATGTCTAAGAAAACATATACCTGGAACCTGTCAACAACAACTTGCTTGCCAAGTTAAAGTATGTTCATTGACAGGGTTGACATGGATCAGCCTTAATCCTTTCTTAGGGCACTGAAGCAAGGGGCACAGGGGAGTGCCTGTCCAGGGTTCTCAAGTGAATCCCGTTCTGCCTGGCCATACCTAGGAGGCCTGGCCTGTACTTGCCACCTCCCATGTTATGTGGCATTAGAACTACTGAAAATGAATTGATGCAAGTTCTATAGTGATCTCAAGAGGTTATCAGGCTAGATCTGAACTAAAAGTCCTTAATACAAAAGTCTCTGTGTCTCCTCAGTGCTACCCAAACACCAAAAATATACTATCCTGGTCTCTTTCTTGCCTCCACGATCACAGTCCTGAGCTAAGTCACCTACTTGATATCAATCCATGTCGCCAAACCCTTTATAATTTCTCTAAGACTATCTGTTCATTTAATATTTATATGCCAAAAACTCTGAAGTATGCTAAAATTCCCTTTTAGCTTGTTCTGTGGTCAGCAATTCAATGCCATTTTTACAACTAGTCCACCATGTTTGCTGGGTTGGGCCTATCTGGATTTACACGCCACCCAATTCACTTCTTCAATAGGAAGAACCAATGCCTTCTTTAAGTCAGTATGCACTTGTAGAAGGCCAACGAGTATTTTTTTTCACCACTCTTTTTTTTAGTCCTTGATCCCAAATGATATAGACCTTTGACATTTCCTCTCCTCTGTATGTATCTGAAGATACATTTTCTGTCCCCCTGCCTTTTAATTCCTTCATTCCCTATATGAGGAGTGAGGAGTGAGTGGGAAGGTACACCCTAGTAATGAAAAAGAAAGAGAAAAAGAAAAAGGAGGAGGAGGAAGAAGAAAAGGAGGAGGAAAAAGAGAAAAGAAAGAAGAGAAGAGGAAAAGAAGAGAAGAAAGTAGGAATAAAGAAGGAAGAGGAAGAAGAGAAGAAAAAGAGAGAAGAGAAGAAAAGAAGAGAGGAAAGAAAAGAAGAAAAAGAAGAGAAGAAAGATGAAGGAAGGAGAAGAGAAGAAAAAGAAAGAAGGGAAGAAAAGAAGAGAGGAAAGAAGAGAAGAAAAAGAAGAGAAGAAAGATGAAGAAAGGAGAAGAGGAAGAAGAGAAGAAAGAGGAAGAAGAGTAGGAAGAAAGAAGAAAAAAGAAGATGACGAGAAGATGAAGAAAGAGGAGGAGGAAAAGGATGAAGATGAAGGAGGAGGAGGAGAAGAAAAAGATGATGATGATGAAGAAGAAGAAGAAGAAAAGAAGATGAAGAAAGAGGAGGAGGAAGAGGAAGAAGAGGAGAAGGAGAAGAGAAGAAAGATGAAGAGGGGCTGGAGAGATAGCATGGAGATAAGGTGTTTGCCTTACATGCAGAAGGACGGTGGTTCGAATCCCGACATCCCATATGGTCCCTCGAGCCTGCTGGGGGCAATTTCTGAGCATAGAGCAGGAGTGACCCCTGAGCGCTGCTAGGTGTGACCCCCCCTCAAAAAAAGAAAAGAAATTGAGGGGGGGAATAGATGGTACCAGGTGCAACCCAAAAACTAAAAAAAATGAAGATAAAGGAGGAGGAGAAGGAAGAAGAGGTAGAAGAGGAAGAGGAGGAAGAGAAGAAAGAAGAAGAAAGGAAGAGGAAGAGGATGAGGAAAAGAAGATAGAAGAGAAGAAAAGAAAAATAAGAAGAGGAAGAGAAAGAAGAAGAAAATAAAGAAGAAGAAGAATTAATAATAATAATAATTAGTATACTTAGATTTAGGAGCCTGCACTGAAGAACCAGAATTCTAACATGCCATCCTAACTTTGAAATCTACCTTTAAGCTTTAGGCATCTTAACAAAAACAGTTATGAAAATACCAACCTTCTTCTTAGAGTGAGGTCAAACAAGGTAGTGGATGTGAATACTCTTTGCCAACTTTGAGCTATTTAAAACAAATAAATCATGGTAACTGTCATGTTAGCGATTCTTTTCAAAGGGAAACAACAAGCACCTTCAGTAAGCAGTAAAGTCTGTGCAACTCCTGTCCTCAGCCTCTTTTCCCTGGCCACACCCTGAAAATCCCAATCTGCTATCAGACTCAAATCTCCCACTCCCCTTCCCTCACCCATATTTCCTCACGCCCACGAGCACCAGTGGAAACTTCTCACCTCCCTATTACTCTTGTTATCAGATTATAAAAAGGAGGCTTAAGTCTTCTAGAACATATTTACATGTTAAAAGAGTATGACAGCCAAAGAACTTTATTGCTGCAGTAGACTGTAGAGAATAAAAAGAGGACAAAGTTTTTAAAATGTAGTTAGGTTTTTTTTATTAATATTTTTAAAAAACAGCTAAAATATATTCATATTTTCACCAAAACTTATACACAAAAATTATCATAGATTCTTTCATGTTCAAAGAAAATGTATTTTCAGCTTTATCCTCACTGAAAAGCCTATTCTTTCTCTTTTTTTTTAAATCTGAAACATTTTTAATGTTTTGAAAGTACTAGTATCATTAAAACTGAGATGAAGCAACAGAAGTTAATTGTAGCTTTATTAGTTTAGCAAGTTGGAGCAAGCTATAGGCAAAGGAATCAATCCTATGTCAAATTCTGAAAAGATTTCAAGCATATAAGTGATCCTTCTAAACACTGGAAGTGATATTTCACAAAATTGTGTCAAATATATTGAAATGGTATCTAAGATCTACCAAGAGACACTCTAAGGTCCTTTAAAAAAAACTTTATTTGGGGCCAGGTGGTGGCGCTGAAGGTAAGGTGCCTGCCTTACCGCGCTAGCCTTGGACAGATGGCGGTTCGATCCCCCGTGCCCCATATGGTCCCCCAGGCCAGGGGCGACTTCTGAGCGCATAGCCAGGAGTAACCCCTGAGCGTCACTAGGTGTGACCCAAAAAAAAAAAAAAACTTTATTTATGTATTGATTGGTTGGTTTTTGAGTCATACCCAGCAGCTCTCAGGGGTTACTCCTGGCTCTGCACTCAGAAATCGCTCCTGGCAGGCTGCAGGACCATGCCAGAATCAAACTGGGCCCCTCCCTGGTCAACCGAATGCATGGCAAATGCTCTACAGCTGTGCTATCTCTCCAGCCCTATTCTTTCTCTTTCTTTCTCTCTCTTGCTCTCTGTTTCCCTCTCCCTCTTTCTCCTCATAGTCCCTTAAAATTTTTTGACTAAATAAAACAACATTAGCTTACTAAAATTAGCAATATATATTTACTGTAGGAAATGTACAATACAAGAAATATCGTATGAATAAACAACTTTCGGAAAGATATACATGACTTAAATAAAATTGAGCATATATCAAAGAGGGATTTAACTCATTAATTCATGAGGGATCCAGTTAATTACTATTCCTAGTTCAAGTGGATTTGATTTCAGAGATTTATATCATCTGCCAGTCAAAATTAATTTGCATTGAATTAATGAGAATAATTTCCCTACTTATGTACAAAAAAAAACTTGTTCTATTACACATTTCTCCATGTTAACCTCTTTCTCTGAAAAGTTGTAAAATAGTTTACTCAAAAGTAATGTAAGCAGAATGAGCTAAATATCATCCACTAAACTTCAGAGGCTTTCTTATAATCAAATATAATGAAAGTAAGCTATGATCATTCAGAGGCAGAAAACTTTTCTTCTTTCCTCTTCTGGCTCTTTGTCTAATTTAATAATTAAATTGACATAAGGAAGATTAGCAGGAGAAAAACAAATTTAATTAAAGACACACAGAAGCTCACAGCATGAGATTCAAGAGCAAATTGGGCAATTGAAGCATATATGCCATTTTGAGGTGAGAAACACAGGGTAGGGGGCCTAGACTTCAAAGGAAAGGAGGGAAGACAGAAAGAACAGATGTTTCATAATTAGATGTTTGCTTTGTTGTGCTACTAAATCTCTCAATAAAAAAGTTATCTCTAGTAATAGGGCTCTCTTTTTCTCTCTCTCCTCGACACACACACACACACACACACACACACACACACACACACATACACACATACACACATACATTCCCTTTCACACACATATCTGCCTATCTAAATTATTTGGGACATCTAAAGGAGAAATAATTTTCTCTTTGGTGGGTTTTAAATGCTTCAGCTCAAAAATACTCATGCCAAAATGGCACAGTTGGGAACCTATTCTATTCTCCTTCACATGTATATGCATATTTTTGTGTTATATATTTCTTTTTTCTTTTTTTTTTTTTTTTTTTTTTTTTTTTTTTTTTTTTTTTTTTTTTTTTTTTTGGTTTTTGGGACACACCCGGCAGTGCTCAGGGGTTACTCCTGGCTCCATGCTCAGAAATTGCTCCTGGCAGGCACGGGGGACCATATGGGGCACCGTGATTCGAACCGATGACCTTTTGCATGAAAGGCAAACGCCTTACCTCCATGCTATCTCCCGGGCCCTGTGTTATGTATTTCTAATATTATCTGAAAATTATCTCATCTGTACCCAAACTTTCCTAACCACCCTCAGAACTGAACTTGTCAAGGGGAAACGGTATGAGACAAATAGGATTGAGGACATTCCCCAGACAGTGGAGGAGGAGAAGTGCTTGGCTTGGTAGAAAGTGGGGAAAGGACTATGACAGCTCCTCTAAAGAGTTGTGAGAAACACCCTGAAATGCATAATGATGTAAACCAGATTGTTGCTACAATAAAAATAATCAAGCTTTAAATAAGTAAAAAATAAAAAAATACTTGGGGCTGGAGATACAATACAACAGGTAAGGCACGTGCCTTGACTGACCCAAGTGTGATCCCTAGCACTACATACAGTCCCCTGAGCACTGCCAGGAATGATCCTGAGCACAGAGCTGGGAGGAAATCTTGAGAAAATCCAGCTGTGACTTCGAAAATAAAAATTAAAGTAAACAAAATTAAAATACTTTCACAAACATAATAAAATTAAAAACAGAAGTTAAATAAGACAAGCAAAAATACTTATCTGTATCCATGAGTACAGAAATCATTTGTTCAAATTAATGATTACTTTTAGTATACTTTTTATTTATTGTGCTTATTTATTTATTTTGGCCACACCTAATGGTACTCAGGGCTTACTCATGGCTTTGCTCTCAGAGTGAGTTTCACTCCTGGTGAGGCTCAAGGATCATATAGGAAACTGGGGATCAAACCCAGGTCAGCATCCAGCAAGGCAAACACCTTACTAGTTGTACTATCTCTCTGGGCCCTTTTAGCGAATTTTTTAAAGAAAGAATAGTAATGGACTAAAATTTAAAATATTTTTCTCTTTCTTTCTTTTTTTTGGGGGGTGGGAGGTAGTTTTGGAGCCATACCCAGTGGGGATCTCTTCTTGCTTAATCCAGTTTCTGTGATTAAGGAATATTCCTCGCAGGGCCTAAGGACTATATGGGGTGCCAGGGTTTGAATATCGGTTGGCTGCTAATGAGACCAAGTTGCTATCTCTTAATACACTATCTTTCAGTGTACTAAAAGACAAAACCATTTTAACACTGATATATATTAAATACTATTAGAACACTTTGAGCACAAAGTTGGGTTAGGCAAAGGGAGGAAGAGTTTTTTCATACTCCAAGAATTTCAAGAATTAGGGGCCGGAGAGATAGCATGGAGGTAAGGCGTTTGCCTTTCAGGCAGAAGGTCATCGGTTCAAATCCCGGCACCCCATATGGTCCCCCGTGCTTGCCAGGAGCGATTTCTGAGCATGGAGCCAGGAGTAACTCCTGAGCACTGCCAGGTGTGATCCAAAAACCAAAAAAAAAAAAAAAAAGAATTTCAAGTATTGCCACCATAGACATGGAGCAGACAGAACGATGCCACTCATTTGTGGGATATTAAAAGAAAAAACATAGTATGAGAATAATACCCCAAAACAATAGAAACAAAGGCAAAATAAATGGTCCATGGTAAGAAACTTGCCACAAAGAGTAAGGGGGAGTGCAGTTAAGGTAGAGAAGGGACCATTAAGACAATGATAGCTGGAAATGATTACTTGGCAAGAACTGGCTGCTGAAAGGAGATAAAGTGATATGCATGATACTCTTTCAGTAACAGTATTACAAACCACAGTGCCTAAAAAAAGGGTGGGGGGGAGGACAGACAGAAACAAAGACAGAGAAGAAAAATGTCAGGGACAGTCTGGGGAAGTGGGAGCAAAAGGGATTGGTGGTGGAAAGTGTAGACTGGATGGTATTGGATCATAGTTGGAACATTGTATGATTGAAACTCAGTCATCAACAGCTTTGTAAATAGGTATCTCAAAATGTTTCAATTAATATATTAAAAAATCATATTGCTATGGGGCCCGGGAGATAGCATGGAGGTAATGCAAAAGGTCATCGGTTCGAATCCCAGTGCCCCATATGGTCCCCCGTGCCTGCCAGGAGCAATTTCTGAGCATGGAGCCAGGGGTAACCCCTGAGCACTGCCGGGTGTGACCCAAAAACCAAAAAAAAAAAAAAAATCATATTGCTACTATTCACCTCTGATTTCACTTTCTTGCATTTGAACTTCACCAGGATTGCACAAAATCCCTGTTACTGACTGAGGAAAGAGTATGGGTTAGCACAACAAATTCAAAAATCTCAAGTTCATACACCAATTTCAGTCTGGCCCCATGCCTTCATCATATTAATTAATGTTATTTATTATTATCATTAGTTACTTATATTAACTTATTAACGCATTAACTTAAAATATTCCAGGTCCAAACTTGAGTGCCCCACTTCCTCCATTGGACATCCTGTGTCAAAATATGTTTTACTCTCTTTTTGCCAGTTTGGATTTAAAATAAGCCACAGATATTTAACCCTGAGACTTCACTTATTCAGTTAGGCAGTATTATTAGATCAGGCACTGTCTGCTTTCCTAGATCTAGGATATATGGTAAGCAGAGCACATTTGGTACTGCTTCCTCCTGCATAAAAAGTGTTTGATTATCATATACAAGATTTCACATCAGGCTATTTCTTGTTTGTTGGTTTGGTTTATTTTGATTTTAGTTTTGGTTTGGGGGCTACACCTTATAGTGCTCACACCTTATAGTACTCCCAACACTGTGCTCAGGGTCACTCCTAGTTGTGCTTAGTAGTAGATCATGTGTTGCAATAATTGAATCCTGGTATGCAAAGCATACACTCATCCATTTGAACTGTCTCTCTTGCCGTATTTATTGTTATGTTGTGTTTGTTTATTGTTCTCATGAGGTTCATTAGTCTTTTTTCAACTAGATAAGTTACTCCTTGGAAGCAGGAACCATATCTTCATTCCTTTGGTACCATCTAAAGCAGAAGAACAGTAGAGCACAACCCGATTGTAAACCTGAGTGTCTCGAGTCTGTGTGGACCAAGAAGCATTCCTGCCAGCTCCCCAACTACCCTTAGAATCTCTGTGGGAGCAAGTAACGAATTAATAGGAACCATTAAAGTAATTCTCATGTGTAGGGGTTGGGAGGCATTGGTGGTGGGAATGTTGCACTGGTGAAGGGGGTGTTCTTTTTCTGACTGAAACCCAACTACAATCATGTTTATAATCACAGTGTTTAAATGAAGGTATTATTTAAAAAAAGAAAGAAAAGAAATTCTCACGTATATGATCATTTTGACATTTTGCATCTTCACCAACAGATGGCACTATCAATTTTTTATTTTATTTTATATTGGTGGGGTCCACAATTTTATTTATAAAGTTCATTCAGTTAATGCTTACGAGGACCTTCTGTGAAGAAGCTTATATGAAGACTGACCAAGAAGAGAGCAAACTAATAAGCAAAAATTACTAAGCTTATATTGCTTGTGCTTTCTTTTCCAGTGATACCCTAAAAGATTTTAGGGTATTACAGATTTTATCCTCATGTTTAAAAAAATACCATCTAAATATTAAGTAACAATTTAAAAACAGCTATTTTACAATTGTGTAGATATGCTTGTTTGTGTTCTAATTCAGCCTAATATCCTATAAAAGGGTGGAAAGAATGCAAAACTAAATAAAAGTCAAGTCAGAAAAATCTGGCTAGAGTGAGAAATGGTTCTATCTGCAGAATTTAATCCAGGGTGGTATTTTTTTTTAATTTTTTTTGTTTTTTTTTTTTGGGGGGGGTCACACCCGGCAGTGCTCAGGGGTTATTCCTGGCTCCATGCTCAGAAATTGCTCCTGGCAAGCACGGGGGACCATATGGGATGCCGGGATTCGAACCGATGACCTTCCACATGAAAGGCAAACACCTTACCTCCATGCTATCTCTCCGGGCCCAGGGTGGTATTTTTTTTAATTAACACAATTCACCTTTTTTTTTTTCTTAAATTAAGACAATTCACCCTTTCAGTAAAAGGAAATTTCTTTCCCTTTGGAAGATAATGGAAGCGTGAGCCCAGCAGCACAGAACTATTTTTCCAGCTTCCAAAGCTGCACATCTCCATCTGGAGATAATAAAGAAGCCATTCCTCTGTGTTTGTTTCCAAAGGTTCATTCTCTGACTGACCTGCGTTTGCAAACTGTGAAACATTTGCCAGCTAAAGAAGGGTTGAGTTCTGCTCAGAATATCCCTGGTTCCAGGAAAAGGCCTCTGAGTTATTTCTTAGAGGAGAGAAAGGCACCATGTGCCTCAGTCAGTGACACTGGGCTGGGGCAGAAGGACAAAAAGGTTGAAGCAGTGAACAATGGGAAAGTAAAACGCAGTATTTGCCTCAAACACCAGGTAGTTGACACTCTGGTACCCACATACTGACTAGAAAGAGGGAATTTGACCAAGTTGGTGCCTCTTTGTGTTGAGCTTCTTTAAAGTGCAGCAAACAGTGTTAAGTGAGTTAGGAGAAGAAAGATGGGATTTTGAAAACATTATGTCACTCACGACTTTGCCATGCCTTCTCTGCTAGTGTTTAGGAGTATATCTGCAGTAGGAGTTAGAGTGCAGGGCCTAGAGGCAACAGCTTCTATTCACTGAAGCCACATGAAAGTTGTTTAAGTTCAACTTCCAAACCAGAAAGAAGGGGCTTATAGTAACCTCCTCATAGTGTCCCTAGAAGATTAAATAAAATACAAAATAAATTTAATAAAAATTTAATTTTCCC
>PVKC010034862.1:0-13618 GCA_004027635.1 Crocidura indochinensis
GAGGGAGATTTGGGACAATGGTGATGGGAACGTTGCACTGGTGATGGGTGGTGTTCTATACATGACTGAAACCCAAACACAACTATGTATGTAATCAAGGTGTTAAAATAAATAAATAAATAAAAAATTAACTTGTATGTGTTTTTTTGCGCAGGCACAGTAAATATTGGGGACATTAGAAAGGAAATTCCCTTGACCTAAGAGATAAAGAGTTTCTCCACCCTTGAAGCATACTGTCATGGGAATTCATGGGAATAACTACATGCTCTTTTTCTCTTCCTTAGGTCCTTTTGTGCTATCTGGAAACTTTCTGCTTAGTAGTGGATGATAAAATTGGGCCTCAGTAACTAGAGATCTCAATATTTTAACAGGTCATAGGATGGAGACTAGAGTGAATTCTTTCTTTACATTTCTAGAAGTTCTGTTCCAACACTGTAATTTTAATCTTTCTTGGTTTTTTTCACCAATCCTAGTATGAAGCCTAGGATAGAGTTTTTCATAATGTTTCCAAAAGTTCTGCTCACTTGCAGTTGTCTCAGTTAGACATCTAGGATTAGAGATCTTAATTGTTGTACAGGTCGTAGGCCATAGCCTATACTAGGGTCTTTTTTATTGATCCCAGGATAAGTTCTGCCCAGTCATGTTTGTCATAGTCAGTCTTCTGTAGATAGCAATCTGAGCTTTTGCACAGATCAAAGATAATGTATCTTCTGATTTCATCTTATTGTTAGGTAGTGCTCTTAGACCTAGTTGTTTATATGTCCTCATTGTCAGGATGTCATATCGAAACTGATGCATATTGGTGTCCCAGCAGTATTAAGAATGTCCCAGAGGGATTTTGTTTCCTGGAGCTGTTGCAGTTGAACTGTGCTGGTTCTGTGTCTGGTTTCTAGGGTTTGGGGTGGACGGTCACTATTCCCCTGGAGTCTAAGTTGGGACCACATGACATATGTTCAAGTTGGGAGGCGCCTCAGTGTTGTAAAATGCATGAATTCTTATTCCTAGTAGATAAGAGCTTATTTCTCTGTGTAAAAATTTCCCTTTTTTAGCATGCCTTTGCAAAAATAAATGGTGCTATATTATATTGCTGGTTCATTTGGGGGTGAGTGTCAGGCTCCATCATCTCTGTGCCCTTGTTTTAACCTGAGCTTTTATCCCAGGCAAGACTTTTGAAAAAATATTTAAAAAAATGGAAATATATGAAAGAAGATTCCCTAAAGTTCCAAGTTCTCTCCCCTTGACAACACCAAATCAAAAGACTTTTATTGGTACAAAAAGCACCAGATGGGAACAGTTTTAGAAAACAAAACAATAAACTCAACTTTGCAATTACAAGAAGCAGGCATCCCCATTCTGGAGTCATTCATATCTCAACTTGGGGTGTATAAATTCTTTATTTCACTCCATGATGTCCTTCCGCCTTTAGAGCTCATTTTCTCTTAAAGTTACTACAGAGCCAGCTTCCCCAATTCTCTGGTGGTGGGAATTACATCCCATATCAGATCACAGATCAGAGGGAGTTCAGAACACCTTGATGACTGTTTTGTGGTGCTGGCATGATGATAGTGATCTTGCAGCTACTCATGGAAGATTTTTACCAACCCTAACCCTTTTTTTTTATTAAATAAAGGTTTATTAGTGCTGGTCTGGTTGAAGGGCCCAAGAAAATAATGTTTGTGCTACTGTCCAAATCACCTTGAAAGTCAGTCAGATAGTCACATGCTCTGATCCAGGTTCAACCTTCGGCACCTAATGGCTGGTGACCCCCCCCCACCATGTACCTCCGCTCACTACCCCCTTAAAACTACCCATTTCAGGTATAATCAAAGCATGTAATCTAGCATTTCTTCAGATGATGGTAGCCAGATACATCAACTAACCTTTAAGACACTTCTGGGAAGACTGAAATGGGATGAATAGGAGAATGGGAGCAATCCCTCTTGAAGCTATTGTGCCCCCACTTCCCCCATTTCTCCCACAACATTAACAGCATGAATATTTTCCAACACCTGAACACATAAAATCTGATTCCAATGACTATCTTCTTAATCAATAAACTTCACCATTTGGACTACTCTTTAAGCTATATGTAATCTTCAATTATAGACCCCAGAAATCATAGTAATAATGTTATGAAAGTATACTTGGCTTTATTTTTAGCTTGTACAAAGCTTTTAATCTTGCATAGCTATTGTCACTTATAAGTACAAATATACAAAGAGAGAACAAATGCAAAAAAGTACATTTCCCTATTAATTAGCCTAATCAAGAGTGTAAAAATATCTTTCTAATAAGCTGCATTAATCACATAACTTTACAAGTTTCAGTGTGTTAAATTCTACATCAATAAAGATTAACAAGATATAATTTGTGACCTCATAGAATCTGTGATGTATTAAAAATGAATGTGTGTACATATAGATACATACATATAAAACATAACTATGGATACATATATAATACAATTACAAATAGTTCAACTAAGGAAGATTTACAAATTAGTAGCAAGATGAAAACTTTGAAAATATGCAGCCTGGGAAATAGTTTAAAGAGCTGTAGCATATGTTTTGCATGTAGGGACTCTTAATCTGATCTCCAGCACAGTCTGGTCCCCTAAGCACTGCCAGTAGCAGCCTTGGGACAAGGAGTTAGAAGTAACCCCTGAGCCCAGCCAGGTGCAGAAAAGGAAGGGAAGGAAATAGGAGGGGGGAGGAGAGGGGAGTATTTCGAAGGGAAAGAGATGGAAGAGGAAGGAAGGGCAAGGGAGAGAAATTAAAGGGGAGGGGAGGGAAGGTGAGGAAAGGGGAGAGGAGGGGGAAAGGGAAGGAAGAGGAAGGGAGGGAAGAAAGGGGAGGGAAGGGAAAAGGAGGGAAGGGGAGAAGAAGAAAAGGGAAGGAAGGGGAGGGAAAGAGAGGGAAGGGAAAGGAAGGGAAGGAACGAAGGGGAGGGAAGGGAAAGGGAGGCAAGAGAAAGGGAGGAAGACATTTGATTATCAGAGCATATACATAGTATAAGAGAAAATATAATTATTCTAGAAACTAGCAGAATATTTACTGTAGCATTACATCCAAGAATCAGTAAGTACGTAAACAAAGAAAGTGGCAGTGAAGAAAACAGAATGTTCCCTGACAATAAACAGATGGTCCTTACCTGAATTATTTCCTAAAATTTACAATTCAATGCATCTCATCATCAAAACAAAGTGCTATGTGCCCTCATAAATATCTAACTCTTTAGCCAAACACTCAGTACTTCTTTGATTGCCCATAGAGTTCGTGACAAAAATGTAGATCTTGGTCTAGTAATCCCTACACTGCAGAATTTAACAGTAGATAAGAAATAATAGTGAATAGGATCCTTCTTCTATAAGGATTAATAAGAAATCAATATGGGGCTCAGATAGGGCATTTGCCTTGCATGCACCCAACCTGAGTTCAGTTCCCAGCATCCTAGATAGTTCTCTAAGACCCTAGGAGTAATTCCTGAGTTCAGCATCAGAAGTAAGCCTTGAGTATAGCTGAGTGTGACCTAAAAACAAAAAATTCTGCAAAAAGTTCTAAATTCTCTGTCTAACACCTGAGCTATGGTGGGACTTCAATAGCATTGATTGAAGAACTTCTTTAAGAATTTCTTCTTGGAAGTTTTTAATAGCTTTCAATTTAATTCACAATACTATAGTTGGAATTCATTTGGCTTGTTTTGAATTTTTTGCAATGTACTAATATTTTATAAGTCATTAAATATATAAATACATGTAAATATTTGGAAATCTTGATCTTTTCATAGTAACTTATTTTACTTCATTTCAAAAAAGAATTTTCACTGCCTAAAAACTTAAGCTTTAAAAAAAACTTATGGAACCAATAGTTAGTGCAGCATTTAGGGTGCATGCACTAAACTGGTTCAATTCTCAAAATCACAACTCACCCCAAACACTACAAGGTGCAACCAAAAAGGCCCTGGTACTGCGGAGGTGCTCTGAGTATTCTCAGCACCGCAGGCCTAAACAGCATCACATTCTCAAGCCTTCGATCAAGTAGCCCAATTGACAGAAACATTGAAGGGGTCCCTGGACCTCCTAAGAAAAATTGAAGAGCCCCACCAAGTAATAAATTTTTAATTATCTTCAAAACCTAATATTGATAAATATACTTACATAGACCTGCTTTTAGCAAATTCTAAAATTTAAGAACTGTTTAAACTCGACATGACAAAATTATATTCGTTTGTCCTTTGATATATATAGGTTGATGGAAAAGGCTGATAAAAAGTTGCCTGTAGATGAAAAATATAAAATACAAAGTCCATGAGTTGGGTGAGGCCATGTTTCTAATCCCTCAGTCTGGTGGGTCTGATGAAGCACGGTAACAGCAGAGAAATAACTCACTAGCAGTCAAAGTTTCATCGAAATCAGCTTACAGTTGCCAATATCACCTTTTCTTTCTTTCTCTCTTTCTTTCCTTCTTTCTTCCTTCTTTCTTTTCTTTCTTTTGTCTTAGTTTTAATACCATTTTGTGGTGGGGATTTTACAAACCTTTTGGGGTTATTAGGAATATCTGCTGATGTTCATCAGCACCGTATACTTCTCTTGTTCTAATACTTTAGGAAAAAGCTTACTTTGTTATTATCCTTTTCCCCCTGCTTGTCTCAGAAACTCATTAATGACAGTCTATTAAGTGACTTTTCACTACTACATTTCTAGCATCAAGTATAATGACTGAAAATAGGAAATGCTCAATAAATGTTTCCTCGATACATGACAGGAACTGTGCATTCATCCATCTGGCTATTCATAAGAAAGTTGTGGTAGAATCGGAACTAGCTCCAAAGGAGCCCCACTGCAAGAACTCTACCCAAGATCTCCGTGCCTGAACCCCACACCTCACAAGGAAATCTCAAAAGATAATGGGGAAGCCTATACTTTCATCATAAGTATAGACCTATGTAACACTACCTCTTATCCTGTTTCTCCCCAAATGTAATCTCATGTATCACTTTCTCCCTTTTTCTTTGTTTTTTTCTCTTTCCTTTTTTATTCTTGTTTATTTTTTGTTTTGTTTTAGTTTTTGTGTTTTGATTTGATTTGTTTTTGCTTCTTTTGGGTCATTCCTGGCGGTACTCGGAGTGTGCTCCTGGCTCTATGCTCGGAGATCGCCCCTAATGGGCAGGGGGACCATGTGGGATGCCGGGGTTTGAGTCACCGTCCTTCTGCAGGAAGGACAGATGCCTTGTCTTCATGCTATCTCTCCCGGCCCCACTTTATTCCTTCAATTACATCTTTTATTTAATCTTTTTCTTAAAGAAAGTTTTTCTTCTTTAGATATGTGTGAGCATATATATTTTTAGTTTTAGTCGTGTGTCTGTTTTCTTCTCTCTCCACCCCCAAATCCACCAGCAATATAATGTAGCACTTCTTCTTGCAAAGACATATTAAACAAAGGGGAAATTTTACGTGTAAAAACAAGTTCTTATCTACTAGGGATAAGAACTCATACTTTTTTTTACAACACAGGAACATCTCCCACCCTGAATGTATGTCATGTGGAACCAACTTAGGATCCAGGGAACTTGACACCGACCGTCCAGCCTTGACTCCTGGATCCCAGACATAGAAATGACAGAGTTCTCCACAACAGCTCCAGGAACCAAATCCCCTCAGAGCATTCATAATGCTGTTCTGATGCAAGCATGCATCAGTTCTTAATTGATAACCTGACAATGGGGAAATGGGAACAACTTGATCTAAGAGTAAGTTGTCCTTCTTCATCAGTCAACAATAAGACAAAATCAGAAAACACGTCACCCTTTGATCTGTGCAAAAGCCAAGATCACTATATACAGGTGACTGGTTGTTACAACCAAGACTGGACAGTACACATGCCGGGACCAACAACAGCAACAAAAAGCTCTAGCCTAGCTTTTGGTCTATGATCTGTTCAACAAGATCCTCCAACTCCAGAGATCTAAGACAACCGCAATTGAACGGGTCTACTGGAAATATAACAAAAGACTTTATCCCAAGCTCTATCCTAGGAGCAACATAATGACCAAGAACACCAACTACAGAAGATGGATTACAATGACACTGAAGAAGCAGAACTGCTAGAACCACAAAGAAAGCCTTCATCACAAGCTCCATTCCTTGAGCTGCACAGTCACCAAGATCTCTAGATACAGAGGACTGATTTTACCATCCAAGACGAAGCAGAAGTTTTCCATACATCACGAAAGCACCGAGGGGAGAGTAAATGATCATGCAAGGAGTCTATAGTTAATCCCATGACAGTATACTTCAGGGGAGGAGAAATCCTGCATCTGCTAGGCCAAGGGAATTCCCTCTATAATATCCCCAATAGTTACTGTGCCTATGCAGGGGGGCGGGGAAGCACAAAATAATCATTTTTCCACATATTTATTTATTGATCGATTTTTTGATGTCTTTATTTTGGTGTAGATATTGAAGTTGATGTCTTCGATTTTATTTTATTTTATTTTATTTTATTTTATTTTATTTTATTTTATTTTATATTCTCTTTCTCTTTCTTTTTGCACTCCGGCATGAGTTGATTTCAGAACAGAGACTATTGTGTGGTGCTTGTCTTTATTGTTGTAGTGCTCACTGGATATTTAATTTGATATTTCTTTCTGTATTGTTGTGATGTTTCAATTACCTTTTTCATGTCCTCTCTCAAACTGAGGTTGAAAGCCTCTAGAAAGACTCTGCCCATTTTCAGCGTATTTAACTTCTTTTTTTTCTTATTTTGTACCCCATTCTATTGCTTTTCTTTCCTTCAAACAAAACCACACAACTCGATTTATCTAGCTCCGCCTCTTAAATAAAGGGGGAAACAAGGGAGGGTACAGAACCAAACAGATATATGATCATTAATAGTAAGCTAGACAAAGAGGAGAGCACCTACTCTAGCAGCCTGGAGGATGATGATGGGGTGTATGGTTGCAGAAAGGGAACTGGGGTGGGGGGAGAACAAATTTGGTGATGGGTATTCTGCTAATTCAATGTTAATATGTACCTAAAATACTACTTTGAAAGATATGTAAGCCATTATGATCAAAATTAAAAAAAAAAGCAAGTTGTGGTAGAAAAAATAAGCGTGCAGCATTGCCAATGAGAAATGAGGCTCTGTTCTAATTTGAGATAAAGACTTAATACTTTCTATCTGAAAAGAATTTTTCTAATGTTTAGATTTTAGCATTGCTTGTATTTTTTCATAATATGAAGTCTTTCTCAATTAAAAACAAAAATGTTAATCTAATAATACATGACTTTATTCTTCCTATTTAACAGACCTCTGAGAGAGGAAACATTATTGGAAAACAAAGAGAATTTATTGATTCATAAATAACAAGAACTTCTTTATTTCCAAAGTATAATGACACATAATTGCTTTTATTTTTTAATCGTCCTTGAGTTTCAATTTTAAAACTATTTAGAGCAATTATTTCAAATCTCTAGTGTTCTAGAAGTAAATATTCATTTTATATTCCTAAAAGGAATGTAGGAGGGGAAACATTTTAAAGAACACTGCTTCATTGAAAACCCCTCATGGCATATCTTGCCAATAATAATGGATGGTCAGACCATTTCCACATTCTATCAGTATTGATGACATTTTTCTGCATTTAATCAAATATCCAAATAGTACTTTATCATTGATTTAAGCTTTATTTACCACTTTTGTTTATAAACAAAAGAATTTATAAAATATAAATTTATAATTTTCCACTAGTGTATATGTCACTTGCCTGTTATTTTCCTTATAAGAAACATTATATGAGTTCAGTAATTGGAAGGGCAAGTAAAAAATCTAACTATTAAAATTCTCTTTTAAACTAGAATAAATGTTATTATGAACTAATAATAAAGTTAATTCTTACTTTGTATTTATACAATAAAAAATCTGAGGAGGAATGCTTTCAGGGTTAGACAATTGTGGAATTTTTTTTCATATTTCCCCTCTGACACTCTTAGCATGGTGACTATACATCTGCAAGCCCCAAAATTAAATCAGAAGTTCAAGACATATTTTTTTCAATCTATGACTTGCAAAGTCTAGAAGACTACAAATTATTTTCCTTTTATAAATAAGGCTAAAATGAAACTGCTCCTGTTCAGTAAATGGAAATTTGGCTAATTTTTGTAGCCCTGTATTTGCATTACTTGAACAAAAATATAACTTATTTAGTTAGCTGGTGTCCAGTAATCATAACAAATCTGGGTTTTACTAATTTCTATTTTCCTTCTCACACCAAGCAAAGTAGAATATGAGTCTTTCGTTTTTTTCTCTTCTTGATCTTCATTCTTTATCCTAAATATATTTCCTTCCATCCAACCCCATTTTTTCAGTTCTCCAAATGAATTACATTGGAGCTTAAGAGAATTTAAGGGGCTTAAACTTTGGTTAACTCCTGACACCATCTAAAATCACCCCCAAACCACCATAAGTATCCCCTAAGCCAGAAGTAGGTCCTGAGCACCTTCAAGTGTGCCCTTAAAACCAATAAATAAAAGAATAAAGAGTGCCCTCTTTGTGAAGTATTAATTCAAGTGTGTTTATATCTCCTGTATTATCTTCTCTAATGATACTTAACACCTTGGACCCCTTAAGAAAGAGAATTATATGTTCAGAATATGCCAGTAGCCCTTCTGAGCTATGCCACTCCTAAGTCTGACAGAAGAATTACAGGTGACATGATTTCCTTACTATGCAAGATGACACTTGGCAAAAAGTGGAAACGTCTTATCCTCCTAGTAAATGACTACCTGTTGTTACTAAAAGTTTAAAATACTTTCTCAAGAAGGATGGAAAATTATGAGAACTTGATACTCAACTGAATGTATCGCTTTCATGAGTTATTTCTCTTTGATTTGCTCATTTTAAGGACCCTACTAAGGTAAAGTATACTAAGATAAAGTAAGATCAAAAGGAGCTTTATTCATTATATTGAGTCTGGAAAAGAGGTGACTTTTGATTTTGGGGTGTAATCTTTTAACTTTGGATTTTAGCATGTAACTTTTGATATTTTGACATAGTATGTTCTCAGTTTTAATAGGAATAGTGATTTTTTGATAATAAATAGGATCACAATGTCAGTCATAGGCTGCAATTTTAAGGTAAGAAAGACTTGGCCCATGGGGCTGGCTCGGTGGTGCTAGAGGTAAGCGCTAGCTTAGGAAGGAACCGTGGTTTGATCCCCCGGCGTCCCATATGGTCCCCAAGCCAGGAGCAACTTCTGAGCACATAGCCAGAAGTAACCCCTGAGCATCACCGGGTGTGACCCAAAAACCAAATAAATAAATAAATAAATAAGAAAGACTAGGCCCAAGGAGACAGCTGATTCCTGGGACCAGGCTGTAAATCACAAAGGATATTCCAAGGAATGCAAGGACGACTTGTTTCCCATCAGATACCTTGAAGGGAGAGGAAACCAACTAATCATCTTACATTCCAAGAGAGGAACACCTTGACCCTCGGAGAGGAAATACCCACAGAGGACAGATGGCCCTTGAAGATTAGGGAAGAAAAATTGCACACAGTCACTAAAAAGGAATAATACATAAGTATAGATAGAATAACACATAAGTATAGAATAAGGGTAAAATCTAGTTTAATGCAATTCTAGCTTCTGTCCCTGGCTTGTTTGATATAATGAACAAGGTTTCCTTCCCCTAATCACTCCAGTCACTACACTGTCAAGAGAATGGGTTCTCCACCCTGTGGATTGGAAGATTGCCTGAAGAGTATCTCTGCATACCATCAGTCTGGATTGGAAGTTGGGGTAAAATGATATCAAGAAGGGGCTGAGCAGATGGGTTCTCCACCCCATAGATTAGGTGACCACCTGAAGGATCTAATCTATATCTCTGCATGCCATCAGTCTAGGAATTGGAGGTAAATGATATCATGAAGGGGCTGAACAGACAGAAAATTGTGCCTTTTCTGTAAAAAATCATTGGATGATTAAAACTATATAAACCTATGAAATGCTTTGACCTGTATGCTCATTATCATATGAATTCCCTTAAATGTTTGTAAATTTGAATATTCAGGGTTTCACTACAGACCGAAATTCCTGCTGCATCAGGTGGACTGTGAGTGGACCCAGGACGTCCTGTGATTGAAATAAACCTACCTGTGATTGCATCCTCCAAGGTTTGTGTCTCCTCAATCGAACGGTGGGCTTTCCTCAAACCTTGGGCATCCCTGATCCCTTGGAACTCCTCCTCAGGTTCAGTCATCTCCAACCCCGGACCCCAACCTGAGTCCAGGGCAGTTTTGGTCAGCTTTAACAATTAGTTTACTCAATGCATTTAAAATTTGTAATATGTGGTATCTCAGCTTGCAGTGTCCCACAAGAAATCAGGCAGTCACAGGAGAAAATGCATTTTCAGTCAAAGTCTTGCCGTGTCTTGGATCTTACTGAGTCAGCCAAGTTTCCTTTTCTGCTGCTTTCTCCTGCCACTTTTATTAGCCAGAGTTTAACATAAATCACCTGAGGGTCAGGGTTGACATAATTAAGGGTAGTTATGCTAATTAACTTAGAAAAGGTGAAAGAAAGAAGTAAAGTGAATTTAAAGGTGTATGACAAAAAAATAGCAAGGTAAAAAATTAATAGCAAAAAAATCCATGCACTTTCAAAGTTTACACTGTAGTAGTGGTAGTGAAGACTGGAAACACTTAATGAAACATGCAAAATGAGTCATATTTAGGATTGAGTGAAATATGAACTAATTTCATAGTAAAAGGATAGACATAATGGAGTGGAAACACTGAAATACAGTGGTTCAGATTTCTCTAAAAAGCAAACATAAGCTAAGAGAAACAAGGAAGTAAATAGATGGAGAAAAGTGATGCAAGTGAAGTGTTACTCTTCCCCCAACTTCCTGCCTATCTCACCTGGAAAGGGAGACCCACCCAACTATGGGAGGTCTGTGGTTGGTAATTAGAGTGGGGAGGGGAGGAGGGGGAGGAGGGGAGGAGGGAAAGGAGGGGTTTAAAGAGAGACTCAGTAGGAAGAGGCTGCAGGGAGACATTAGAGACAGCCTGGATGCAGAGGAGCAAGAAAGAGGCTGTTTAGCTCAGAAGCCATGTGAAATATGCACATGGTAGTTTGAGATATGCACATAGTGGTTCGAGCCATGTAAATAAAGCTGGAAATCTTCTGAAATCTGACTGCTGTGCGTATTTCTTCGCTGTTACCCTGATACCTAGAGACCCACCAGGTCGTAGGGGCTGCAGGCACCTGACTGGGCCTAGAAAGATTCCATTCATCCATTCCACCATGCAACCTTGGCTTTTGGAGTTTTGCATTTTTGCATCCTGTGACAAGCTGTGACTCCTCAAGTTTCCATGGACTGATTTCTCAGAGTTCCAGTTCCTTCAGCTTTACAGATTTGCATTGGACTTCAAAGGACAGTCACTCTTGTATTTTTCTTCTCGGTGTAATCCTTTGCTTTATATTTGATATTAGTCTTCTTTTGTACATCATATTATTGTTCTCCCCCATATTAACTGTTACTTTTAAGATTTTTTTTGTGTTACATCATGGTTTTTGCTTATATCAACTTCTTGCTTTTTGATGAAGTTTTGGTTGGGCACATCATAAGAAAAAATATTGTTGGTTCAAAAGTAGTTTCTGTCCATTTTGGATGGAATCTCAAACTATTTATTTACAGGGAGAGGTTCTCAGCCTGAAACATTTTGATTTGGTTTGTGACTTAAGCTCCCATGCTAAGTAATCAGCTGTTCTCCTTTGTACTTATACATCAATTTTGAATCTTTCACAGACTTCTGTATGGACTCTACATTAGGAAAAACTTCAGCTAAACTCAGTCAACTATTGGTCTTACATTACACTTGTCTCCCCCAATGATCTTGGGAGTGTGCCCACCATCTCCCAAGTAAGGACTCAATCCTAGGCTTAAAAATGGGCTTCCTCCACCCTCTATGCATTCACAAACAGCAGGGGCCATAGCTGGCCCCAGACCTCCCACAAGCCAGGAGTTCTCTTGGTCTTGTACTGGCTTGTGGTGGGCACTGGGATGACGGCTGGCCTGAGGACCCCCCAGACTAACTATTAGTCTGGGGGGCGATTCCCCCACGCCAGAGGGGCTCTTCACGAGCACCTCAGGTAAGCTGGGTCGTGGGGGAGGATCTGGGGTGGAGGGCAGCTCCACCCCCTATGCATTCACAAACAGCAGGGGCCAGAGCTGGCCCCAGAGCTCCCACAACTGCAGACAGTAGTCAAAGTAATTTCCCGTTATCCATTAGAGACCCCCTACAGTATGGTCGTTTTTCATTCATAACAATTTTGAAAATCAGTCTTTTAACCTATCCAACCTATCTTGCCCTTGACTATATAAAAGGTAATGGAACACCCTATATAAAGAGGATTTCACTCAAATAGATCTCTGAAATCATTTTTTATGTGAACGTTAATTTTTTTTATTTTTTTATTTTTTGGTTTTTGGGCCACACCCAGTGACGCTCAGGGGTTACTCCTGGCTATGCGCTCAGAAGTCGCCCCTGGCCTGGGGGACCATATGGGGCATGGGGGATCGAACCGCGGTCCATCCAAGGCTAGCGCGGTAAGGCAGGCACCTTACCTCCAGCGCCACCGCCCGGCCCCGTGAACGTTATTTTTCATAAATTTGAAGTCCTCTCTTTCTCCCAAGTCTTAACCTTAAGTATTCATCTATACGATGAATATAGCCCCACTTATTCATTGCCTCTCCACATCAAGAGACCCTTATATTCCCCCATATCCCAACCCTGATGTGTTACCTCCCCTTTATTTACCCCTCTTTTCTCTCAATTCTTACCTAGATAGGCACCAAGTCCGACCTCTTCCGCAATTAAGCACCATTCAGCTCCTCAATGAAAGACACTCTCTAGAATCCCCTTTTCATGTCTCAACAAGAAACCTCAACCAAGCATGCCTGCTGACTTAAGCCTGTGACCCCTCTCACCCCCATCAAACTGATACAACATGCCAGAATCAGCTGCATCAAAATTCCCAACTCATGGACATTACAGGACTCTGAAATTCTGCAAATCATATCTTAAACTGTAAACTAAAATTTATGATAAGAAAAAGTGCCTTGACTTCCACTCCCCACAAGAGTATCTCAGATGACCTCATTGGGAGGGAGGCCTATATTGCCTACATATGCTTAATATCGTATTAATAATACATCTTAAGATATATACTCCTAAACATACAGATAACCTCCCCCATCACTTTCTTTTTTCAAATACCTTTCTTTTCCTTTTTTCCCCTTAATTTATCTTTTTTTTGTTTTGTTTTTTTCTTTTTAATTTTTTAGCTCAGTTTCATCTATTTGCTCTATTTTTTATATATGCATACTCCCAGCTTGGGTGCTCCCGGCTACAAAAACCAAGAAACACCTTGCCTGGGATAAAAGCTCAGAGCACACCACAGGTACTGTATGTGTAGCCTGTCATCCCTACTCGGAATAGCACCATACGTTTTTGTATAGGCACAGTAAATAAGGGGAAAACATTGACTCAGACAGAAGATCTTATCTTCTATGGATAAGAACTCACACTTTTTACACAAGGGTGCCTCCCATCATGGA
>PVKC010034863.1:0-13624 GCA_004027635.1 Crocidura indochinensis
CCCCCCTCCAGCTCTAATCATATTGGCAGCTAACTGTAGTTGTTATGAGTGGTCCCACGTGAGATCAGAATAAGCCACCCCCAACTAACTAAAACTCAATCCAGATTGATGACTTGGGAATAAATGAAAAAGCGGCCTGTGCCTTCCAACTATAAAGTGCTTCTAATACAGCTAGGAAACTGATGCAAAGAATATTAGTACACCATTCAACAAATGACTACAGCTCCGTCTTGGATTCCTATTTATAAGTGTACTTCCTTATTTCATTCATTTCTGGAATAATTCAGAAGAAACAGCAGTTTTTTAATAAAACCAAATAATCCAATCTGTTTACTTAGTAAGAAGGAAGTTGCTTATCTGGAGATACTTTTCATCTTTGCTATAAAGTTTTCTGATATTAAAGCTTAGTTAAGTGTAGTAAGTATCCAAATCAAAAAAAAAAAAAAAAAAAAAAAAAAAAAAAAAAAAAAAAAAAAAAAAAAAAAAACATTGGCAAGTCAGGGCCGGAGCTATAGCACAGCAGTAGGGCATTTGCCTTGCACAAGGCTGATCCAGGACAGACCTAGGTTAGATCCCCGGCATTCCATATGGTCTCAAGCCAGGAGTGATTTCTGAGTGCAGAGCCAGGAGTAAACCCTGAGTGTCACCAGGGTGTGGTCCAAAATGTAAAAAGGAAAAAAAAAGGCAAGTATCAACAAAAATTAGTAAGTACACAACTCAAAAAAAAATAAAAGAATGTCATTCAAATTTAAATTGGCATTAAGGAATACATCATATTAGTATAAAGTATATAAATAAGCAATTGGTGTGACTTAGAACACAGTGAGGAGTTCTTACAAACAAACCAGCATCAGCTAAACTCAGAGAACAGCAGCTATTAATTGTAAATGTGACTTAATATGGAAAACATTGGACTGGGGGGATATTACAGTAAGGATGGAGTATGCATTGCATGTGGCTGATACATACTTGAGCCCTAGCACCTCATATGGGCCTCAAAACCCTTCTAGATCTGATTTCCCTATACCTATACAGGAGTAATCGCTATTTTTGGACCACCACATATGGTCCAAAAATGAACAAACCAAAAAAATGGGGTTATGGTACACTAAATTAGACAACATCATTTAAAGGTTCCACTCTGGAAGAAATATTGAAACAAATGTTATTAGTCTTGAAATTCTGGTTGGAAATAATCTTATTCAGTTGATCTTTAATAGGTAATGGGTAAATTAACTTAATATAACTATCAGAAGCTATAAAATATCTGTCATTAAATCCAAAATTAGTTTTGTGTATGTTCTGCATATGTGAAAAATATGCTCGGAATAGTGACTGCCCTCATTTTTTTACTAGTGAGCTGCAGAAATACAGATGCTGTGACCTCTTTCCAGTGTTTTGTTTTTCTGTTTATGGTTTCTCTGGATGCTGTTATTATTTTAAGCTTTTCAAAACCCTTAAATGAATGTACTATAATCTCTGAGGTCAATGTTCAAAATCCTCACCTTGGAACTT
This sequence comes from Crocidura indochinensis, assembly GCA_004027635.1. Taxonomy (NCBI): domain Eukaryota; kingdom Metazoa; phylum Chordata; class Mammalia; order Eulipotyphla; family Soricidae; genus Crocidura; species Crocidura indochinensis. The sequence continues at coordinate 1,516 of PVKC010034863.1, forward strand.
CAGACTTTTCATGATCTTGTTCCCATCTCTGATTCTTGCTTCACCTTCCTCGGATCTCTCTGTCAGGTTCGTTCTTCCAGCCAAGCATAATAATTTTCCTTTCTTGTAACAGGTTTTATGCCTCTATTACTTTGCATATGTTATTAACTTCAGCTAAAAATTCCTGTAGCCAGCATCTTTTATTCATTTAACAAGTATTAATCTCTCAGACCAACTCTGAACTACTCACAGTGAATTGACATGCTCTTAATGAGTAGATATTTGAATCAATAAGTCCACTTTTTAAGCCCACTAAACCTGAATAAAATGGACAGTATCTATAGTGAGATGAGATGAGGTATAGTTTTCTAGATAAAAGAAATCATATAAGCAAAATATAAGGATATAAAGCTGATTCAATTTCTTTCCTTCTTTCCCCTTTACTCTTATTAATTAAGAAAAGGAAAAAAGAGCCATTGAAAAGTGACCCTTACTGCACACCACTTTAATATTCTTAATATAGTTTGCTGATTATATTCTGAGACCTCCCCAGACAATGAAAAGACACATTTGTTTGTAAATGGGAAAGAAACAGGTAGAAGCTTGACCCATCTTTAAGCACAAATGTAAGGATAACATCCTCTGGGAAGCTTTCCCTGATACACAGTAAACTCTAAAAACAATAGTTTCCTCTTTTTTAATTATTCTTTACAACACATTAGAAATTAAAAAGCATTTTATCATTTTGGTAATGATTTATGATTCCTTCTTATGTCCTTAAATCTTTCAGAATACTAAAAAAACAAGGTTTTGTAACCTTCATTTATGTAGCCCCTGGCAACATGCCCTTGTGTTCTATAATTTGATTGGAAATTTTTATCTAATACTTGAATGCATTTTAACTTTACCATTTTCACTCAGTCACTTTCAAAGTACAGAACTATTGTTTTTTTTTTTTGTATGTGGATAACCTTTTCCAGTCCTTTTCTCATGGATTCCAGTCACATTAGTCTCCATTTGATTCTGTAAACACACCAAACTGTTTTCCACTTAATGTCCTTCACACAGACTGGTTCTTCTTCCTGAAACACCACTCCCACTACCTAATGCATGTTCATGTGCACACACGAACATATAGCACACCATGCACATGCCTTCTGCATGGCTGGGTCTCATTCAGCCATCAAATCTGAATTAGGCTATCAACTTCCCAGAGACCCTTCCTGGAAAACTGAAAAGACTCCATTTCCACTGTTATTCCATGCTGTGTTTTCCCACAGCTCCTTTCTCTACTTCTTACAGGTAATAGCTGCAGAGTTACTTGTGTGTCTCCTTACTTATTTAGATTCCCAACTATAAGTCCCACAATTTCTATTTTCTTCACCTATGTGCCTGGAACTGCACACAATAGCTGGCATAGACTTGTTGCTCGGCATATAAACATAGAGTGTTTCAACTTCCCAGTGCTTTTACAAAATGTGTCACTTCAGCAATGACTTGCTATGATGCTGGCAATTTGGATAGGAGAATCTCCTTTTTTACACAGAAAGATGAAAAATCCTATAGGATGATTCATTAATCCCATAGAATAACATAGGTAGGGATCCTGATTTCAATTTCCTGACTTGTGACCCATTACCTACAACCTCATCGCGTCTGCTGACTTTTACCAAAATAGACATAATGGTAACACGGACCTTTATCATGACTTTTCCCAAGGACTTCTCAGGAAACACTTCAAGGGATCTCAAATGCCCACTGAGCCTTCACTCAGAAGCAGGCATGTGCTGTGGGTTCTGAAAGGGAAAACCTTCTCGGTGTCACAGCTGAAAGCATTGCTCTGGATATTTAAAGCAAGCCCTCTTTTAAAAAATTAATGACGTGAAAGAGGAGAAAAAAAAAGGCTGCCTATGTAATGTAGAAAGAAGAGCTGGATGCCCACAGCCCTGGTCTCTCTCTGGATGATGTCATTTTATTCTAGATAATAAATTTGTAACAATGTGGCTAAAAGAGACATGACAGAGATTCAAGGAGCTGGTAGCAGCAGAATCTAAAAAGAGAATTTATTTTTATATAAAAAAAATTCTGACTGATATACTGCATTCTATTCCTGGATAATTAGATTATCAAGAGAGAAGGGCAGAAACCACAGTCAGCTCTGGCTCTAAGAGTCTGGATAGACCCAAACCTATCAGAAAGGCCAAATGGGTTCTTTTCTGAGTCTGCGTAGCAAATCTTTGAGTTTGAAAGAGGGTACATGGGAAAATGCTTGATTTACTTTATACACCAACTTAACATATATCGCCTACAAGGCTTTTTCCAACCTTGTAGGAGGATCACATCTTCTTTACTGTTTTTTTCTGGGGTTAATAAGTGAACACTTCTCTCTGGATGGTAGACTCTGCCATCCTTCATATGCCTGTGTTGATCTGGGCTATTCCACTTAGGATATGAATTACGTAAGTGTGTCTTGGTTTACAATATTTTTCCATTTTATCTGCTGTATTTCAGAATAAGATATAGTTTAGTCCTCGTGGTAAATTTAACCCCAGGGTGTTATGTGATTCATTGCCTAGAGGTTATTATAGATCCAATAGCAATAAATGTTTGATAAGTAAATGAATGAGTGTGTGCATAAGGTTGCAAGCATGAGTGGAAATGGTTTAAATAATTGTAAAGCATACATTACACCTTTTTCCTTTCCAATTCTGATGTTTTCCCAGTCTTAAAGATAGATGGTCTGACAGAGTCTATGTGTCAAGAATTCATCTGGCACTTTTAAAGAATAGATATAGTCAAGGCCTAATTTTTAGTTATTATCTTTGTCCAAGTCAATGAATTTTTTTCTGACCTACAGAAAACTTATAATCACTCCATTAAGCCATGCTTGTTCTCCAACACATTTCCATTGCCAGTTTGAAGTCTCAGAATATTAGGAACTGATTTTTCTTGCTAATTTGCCTAAATATTTAAATGACCTCCCATTGTCATTGAGATTTAGATCCTGAATGCCCTTTAGATTTTAACTCCCCTACTTCTGATCTCTCTTCCTCCTTCACAACAGTCAATCACATGATCTTTTGTTTTTGAACACGTTCTGATTTCTTAAGGCATAACCACTTAGTATTCCAGTTCCTACCATCTGAACAACCCATTCACCTACTAATCCTCGCTCGTGTTCTGTGGCTAAGCTCCCATATTTTAGAACTTCCCTTAGCCCATTGACTCAAAGTAATCATATGTGTGTGGAGATTTCTCTCATGATCATAAGGAGCACCCCTGTTTTTGCAGAATGTTTTCTATTTACAATTATGTTTTGCTTATATGACTGATTACTAGGATAATTGTAAGGTGTGGATGGGCAAAGTATATATTCATTACTCATTGCAGCAAATAGGGCATATAACTCATTTTATTAATTTGTTAAATGAATAAAAATATTTCCTTGTTATCAAATATGGCAGGTCAATGAAATTAATTTAGCCCTGCAGAATCTCCAGATAACACACAAGTCACATCCCATAAGAAAGGTGATAAGACGTTGCATCTGCTGTTGCTTATGAATGCCTACAAAGCATTTAATACTGAGCTAAGTGTTTCTATAGGTTTCTTATTCAATATTAGCCACCACCACCCCCAAACTCTACGCAGGCTAAGACTAAGAGAGGGTAAATGCTTTGCCTGAGGTCATGGAACTAGAAAATGCCAGATCTCAAATTTAAAACCAGGTCTGCCCAACTCAATGATCTGTTTCTTTGACAATTGAGTACAGAGCCTCTTCTTCTATTTAGAAATATTTTCCCTGTGGCCTGGGAATAAATCGACAATTCAGAAGACATTTTCTGTGGATACAGGGCAAGAGTGTGATCCTTCTGACAAAGAATAATTTCACAGAAGAAAGGGGCACTGGGAGCATTTTTTCATAAGAAAGGGGGTACTGTTTGATGGAAAACTGGGATATGTTTTCTTTCTGAACTGAGGAGTAATGTGGAGCCCGCTGATGTTTTTCTTGATCATAAAATCTGAGTTATGATGGCATTTGACCATGTAGAGATATTAGAAGGTGTAAAACTGTAAGGAAAAATCAAATATCTGTATTTTGAGGGTCTTAACAAATAGCTGGTGAAGAAAAGTTCAGCTGTAGTCGAACATCTGGTGGGACCTTTTCCACATCTGCAGCTTTCACCACCCACCCTCACCCAGCCTTTGCAATGTTCCTTTGGAAAATGATCTAAAATTGGTCAGAAATCAAGTATATTTTTTAAAAAATCAAATGAAAATCTTCTTGACTTGAAACATACTTTTGTTTTCTTAATGCACCTTCAAGAGAGCCTACTGGATTTAGTTTCTTAATTTTTTTAGAGTTGAAAAATTATACAATTTGTCAAGTCAAAAAAAAAAACCCAGAGATGTGTATAATAAATGTGTGAATGGATGAAGCTTATCACTGCACTCTTTGCAGAGAAAGGATTTGCTTAGCAAATAAATATCTTTGATATCATTGGAAAGAATGTTTAAACATCATGAGAGAACAAGCTATTCTCAAGCACTTTACATACCAACTACTGATAAGCTTATTACAAATCACTCCTCTTTATTTACTAAGATACCTCCCTAGAGACACCTACTTGGCAACTTTAGTTTAAATTGATATATCTTTTTAGAACTAGAATGTGCATTTATTTTTACTCTGGTGTAACTCAAAGGACTTCAAATTCATACCAATAGATATGCATAAGGATTAGAATGCTCAGAGTTTTTATGCATGACTTTTTATTTAGAAGTCTGTTCAAGGGCCACTGAACTTCAAGTCTCTTTTTATTCTCTGTCTTATTTTTTCTGTGTACCCATTTTTAATGGTTAAAATTGCATGGAGCAACTGATCTTTTCCATCCATTTAAGAAGGTGGTCAGAATAGCAACAAAACTGGTTACATCTTGCATTTCAGTTTAATATTTCAGATTCTAAAACATTAACCATAATTTTAAAAGTATTCCAAAATCTCTTAAAATATCTATTATACATGTTTCATTGGGTAGCTGTTAAAAATATTGATACAAAGGCGTATGCATATTTTTGTTATGTTTTGTCTTGGGTCACACCCAGCGACGCTCAGGGATTGCTCCTGGCTTTGTGCTCAGAAATCACTCCTGGCAGACACGGGGGGACCATATGGAATGTCGGAATTTGAACCACCATCAGTCCTACGTCAGCTGTTTGCAAGGCAAACGCCCTACTGTTGTACTATGTCTCCTGCCCCAGGAGTATACAACTTAAGGTTTAGGGATTATTGGGAATACAGGTCTATTTGGCTTTCTATATTTCTAAACATAAATCTGTATTAATATCTATATTGATGATAATTTAGTATCCTCCTAGGAATATTTGCCATGCCAGAAAATTTTTTTTTTTAGATTTTTGGGCTACACCTGGTAGCACTCAGTAATTACTCCGGAGTCTGCACTCAGAAATCACTCCTGGAAGGCTGCAGGGACTATATGGGATGCCGGGAACCAAACTCAGGTCCATCCTGGATTGGCAGTGTTCAGGACAAACACCTTACTGCTTTGCTATCTCTCTCACCTCACCAGAAAGCATTTTGGGGCCAGATAGAGAATACAGTGTGTAGGACTCTTGCCTTGCACAAAGCTGACCTGCATTCTATTCCTGACCTCCCATATGATCCTTGAGCACTGCCTGGAGTAATTTCTGAGTACATATCCTGGAATAACTCCAAAACATTGCCAGATGTGGTCTGAAAGCACACAAAAAAAGAATAAAAATTCTTGCTATTCCATTTGGGGAGACGTAATGCTGGAATCTTTCAGTAAGAGACCAAAACCTTCTCAAATGTCTAAATAGCTTTAGCAACTAAGAATTATTTGACAAAAACATATCAATAGTTCCAAGACCTAGAAGTGTAGGTGTAGATAATGGAGATACATCCACTTCAAGGTTAGGAACTTAAAGATAAAGCTATTTTATTCTACATTTCTGAGGCTAGAATCACATCCAGAGACTTGCAAATTTAAGTTATATTTTTGATTATTGTATGAATTAACAAGAGATTCATGAAGATTTTAATTTAAACAATAACCATTTTTCTTTGGGAGATGTCCATTTGTCATAACTTTATACCATATAAGTGTCCAGATATAAAGAAACTCTGGATATATAATAATTCTCCATAATACCTATAAAGATATTAAAATAAATTTCATCTACTTGAAAATATTAATTTAAGTGGTATAGATTAAGCATCTGTATACATACCATATGCGTTAAATATGTCTTAAATTGTATCATAAAAGTTCAACATGCATTTTTGGTTGTTGCCTCTTAGCATAATACCTTTATAAATTTCTCCCAAGTTGTTTTAATTAGCTATGTTTCAAAACATATATAATTCTGTCTAATAACTTTTCCCCCAAATAATAACCAATTATTCATATATAAATATGAAATATTTTATTCTTATAGATAATAATAGTGCATTGAATTTTACAGAATTTTTTAGGGTTTGTATATTTGTGACTATTTTTTGGTTTCATCCATTTATTTTTTTATTAATAATTTTATTTTGACCAAAGTAGATTACAAATCATTTACAGTAGTATCGTAGGTACATAATGACATTGAATCAGGGGCATTCCCACCACCAATGTTGTCTTTCCTCCACCCTTGTCCCCAGCATGCATCTCATATTGCCCCTCCTTTGCCCCTCAGGCTGCTAGTGTAAGTGGTTCCTTCTGTGTCTAGCTTGTGGTAGGTTGGGTATCAATTATATTGTAGTTGGCTTTGGATTTGGTATTTGAGTTTGATCATGTTTTATTTCTACTCAATGTTCATACAACTGTTTGGTCATGGTGCTCTCCAGTATTCTCCCTCAATTTGTGAGGCAGAAGAAGATGGTTCAAGTTATGTGCTTCTGTTTGAAGGTAAGAAGAAAAAAGAAAAAGGAAAAGTAAAAAGGGGGGAAAATATTCAAAGAAGCAAAAAAATGGAAGTACTATAGACTATAAAAATCAGTTTAAGAGAAGAAAAAGAAAAGAAAGGAAAACATAACAATAATACAAAAAATCAAACCCGTAAAAAACACAAACAAATAAAACAAACCTGAAAAGCACCACAGCAATAAAGACAACAACCAAACACTAGCCATGGTCCCGAAATAAAGATGAATCAAAGCACAGGGGGCAAAAGGGCAAAGAAAAAAAATTTTTAATTACAAAAAAATGTATTTGTGCTATATATATATTTTTTATTTTTGCATAGGGATAGTAGAAATTGGGGAGATTAGAAAGAGAATTCCCTGGTCTAAAAAATACAGGGTTTCTCTGCCCTTGATGTATACTGTCAAAAACCAAGACCACCAACTTCAGAAGAATGATTAAAACAACAGTGATGGAACAGAACTTCTGGAACTGGAAAGACTCCATCCTCGGCTCTATCCTATGACATGCGCAAATACTGAGATCACTAGCTACAGAGGCCTGATTTTATCATCCACTATGGAGCAGAAAACTTCCAGACATCAAAAATGGACCTAGAGGAGAGTAAAAGAGCATGTACGGAGCCTGTAGTTATACCCATCACAGTATTTGTGACTCTTGTCATAATACAGATATCTTCTTTCCAACCCACATGCTCACTCTACATATATTTTACTTGTAGAATGTAGTAATAGCTAAGCATTTGTTATTGACTTGCCATATTATTTGGTTAGGTGGGTTTGGGCTTGGGGCCATAAAAAATAGTACTCAAAGATTTACCCCTGGCTCTGTGCTCAGGGATCATTGCTGGTAGAGTTCGGGAAACTGTATGAAGTATTGAAGACTGAACCCAGGTTGACTGAATGCAAAGTAAGTAACTTCTCTACTGTATTTCTCTACAGTCCTGATGGCCATATTTTGGTAATATTTTTGTTAGTTGACCCCTACATGTATATAATCCTACAAGTAGTTAAAATGCTTATAGGAGAATCTTCTTACGTTCAGTCAAATTTATTATTCAAAATACAGTAATTGAGGGAATATTATGCATTCTCAAATGGAAAGCAACACTACTTACAGAGCCACAACTTGAAAGAAAAAAATTCTTTATCTGCCATTCTAATATGGGCAGTATAACTTCTTGAATGTCAACAGCAAGCCTCCTAATTACCCTGATAAATCACATTCTAGACTTGTGAAGTTCAGTGTTAGGAATGAGAAAGATCATAGACATAGAGCCCATTTGAGCTGAAGCACAGATATATAAGCACATAGACTGATCAACCTAACCATAATTTAGCTCAGCTAGGATTCATGAGTTAAGATCAACTGGAAATCTTTGTAAAAGAAAGCTACACATATAAACCCCAAGGAAAATTAAAGTGTGCATGCCAATTTATTTCCTGACTTCAACTTCCTTTCCACTAATATCTAAGGAAGCTTTTAAAGCTATTTTTCATCATTTTTTCTGGTGATATATTCAACCATCTTTGGAAGTTAAACATTTATAAAATATCTTCAATGTTTTGAAACTTTCTGCTAATAGAATCAAGATTAGACAAGAGTACCTACAAATTTTATTTTAACATGAAACACACAAAAATGTAAATTTTAATACAAAATCAGAAGACTAATTGTTACTTTTATCTTTTTTTTCCCAAGACAAACATACTGATATGTTGCCCTCCTAAATACTATTTGGGTTCTAGATTTCTTCATAAAACATTCCTTGGTCTCAGAGAGAGATAAGATGCTTTGCTTTGCACGTCACCAACTCGGGTTCAATCTCCAGTAACCCATATGGTCCCCTAAATCTGCCAGGATTGATCCCTGACTACAGAGCCAAACTTAAGCCCTGAGCACAACTGGGTGTGGCCTTAAATATCAATAACCAAAAATATTCTAAAATTACACTGCTGACATAAGAATGGAAGGAGTAAAATACTCATAGTAAAAGGCACTAAATCTGTTTAGTATTTGATCAAATTTAGATCCTCTGTTTTTGTCCTATTTAGTTTCTATCCACTTGAACATTCCAAACAGTAGTGAATTAAGGGGGAGAGAAGCAGTGATGGACTCATAGTTCTAGCAGCTCCAAATGGGAAGAAAATTAGCAAAAATATGCAATACTTTTTAACCACCATCATTTGTATGAATGTTAGTTATCATAAAAAGGGATTTTAAGCTGATCCCAAAGCCATCCTTTATAGACTCAAAGATTGAAAGCAATTTTCCTTAGGTCATCAGTAATTAAGTGATAAAGCTAAGGGGAAGTCATTTCTAATAAATCAATGGCACAGTGACTTTGGGGGAATTATCAAAAAATTCAAAGTCTAGGGTAATTTTTTTAAATTGATTCCAATCTAGACTCTGAATTCAATTATAGGACTTCATCTTTAAAACTCAACTGAGTTTTAGTTCCCAGTTCAGTGCTGTATAAACCTGGCCATCATCAACTAACAGAAGGCAACACAGCTTCCTGTCTCAACCCCACTACAATTTGGCAAAGGTGTTAGATTTGATGAATTTCAGACCTGTTTGCACAGTGGCAATAAAAGACGAAAAAAAGCCCATTGACTAGCTAACAAACTCTCCTCAGAAGGGTAACATCATTATTTAAGAGCAGCAAAATAAATGATGTTAAGAATGTCCAATCATTTAGAGAGATAAAATTACTCAAAGGGGTACTTGTGATTACTTTTCACTACAATTATGAGGCCGATAGACAAACTGAATGACCAGAAAGAAGACATTCCTTGCCTGAGGATTTTTAATGAATCACTGTTGAACAAGAGCTAGAATTCTAGCTCATGAGTCTCTAGTAACAATGTAGATATGAATACATAGGCATCATCAGTCAAACATAGCCAGTGCCTAATAAATAATTCAGGTAACCAATCATTTCACTTTGACATATACGCACTGAGCCTACTGTAAAGTGATTACATAGAGAGAAAGCGACATCATTTCTAAGACTTGGGTCCCTAGAGAGTAGCATCTAAGACCCTCGCCAAGGACACCTCTAATCCTCGTGGACATGCTTATTCAGCTACTTCTTTGGTTGACATCAGTCTGACTCACATCTTTGGACACGGGAAGAGGTGCACAGTGAGAATGAAACAAACTTGTGCCCAAAACTAAGTCAAGTTTGCCAAATTCCTCCCCGAATTCCTTAAGCTAATTGGAAATTGCTGCAGAGAGCATACCTCTATTTTGCCACGGAACAACAGAAGTGCTATGATGAAGACTTTGCCTCCCAGAGGTGATCTGAGATCATTTCTGGCAATGGAGGCTTCCCCATTTATTTTTAGATTAATCAAATGGAGCCCATTGGCTGATGACTGGGTACCACAAATCATTCGGAAGCTACACCTATGAAAAGATGTCTTTCAAACAAGCATTCTTTATTCATGTCAACATTAGTAAGGAAAGGACTTCATAAATATTTACCAAGCTCAACTTTATTATTTTTCTGATTAGATGAACATATCTATGAATTTCGATGCCTAGTTCTATGTGCAGCAGCAATGGCGTCTGTGAGTTAGAGACTGGCCCACAAAAGAGAATCACTTCCCCTTGACACATTCATAAATATATTTAGGAATATTTAATGAACAAGTATTGTGTGGTTAATCGGTTATCGTGATATAGGTAAAATAAAAGAACCCTTTGTGTTATATTAATCAAACATCAGCAGATATGGTAGACAAGTTACTGAAATAAAGCATAACACTAAATGACTAAATGAATTAGAGCCCCTGAAATTCAAAATGTAATCTAGTGGTAGGAATTTAGCAGGACAAATAAAATGGCTCACTACACTCCTTTCAATGTTATAATTAGAGTTCTGTAAAATGTTGTATGAGCAGAGACACATAGTCAATTACCTCAGTCCAGGGAGTCAATGGTCAGTTTTTCTGGAGCAGATGACAACAGGTCTGGGGTTTCCCTCACAATTAAGAGGATCCAAAGTTCAACAAAAGAGATGTGTAGACATAGAGAATAGACAAATCCTCATTTTGCTGAAAGCATGAAGATTTCTGAGAAAAGGAAGTCTAAGAAAGCCCCCAAATTTCTCTCTTAATCCGGCACAAAAAATGACCTCTGTATCTCATCACTTCACATTTTTGATAAAAGGGAAAAGGAGATATTTTTAAATTTATTTATTCATCATGAAATTGAAAAGGTTTCATTACTGAATTTCAAACACACAATGTTTCAACACTGATCCCTCAATCGGTACCCATACCCCACCTTAGTGCCCCATTAGAGCTACAGAGTGTTTGGGGTTTGTTTTTTTATTCTTGGGCTGTGTTTTTCTTTTCTTTCTTACACATCCAGAGGTGCTGAGTATCAAATGGTACAAACACAAACACCAACACTTATATCTCATATATATGATAGAAAGCAACAATAACAATATGCCTAAATATAGTGGAAACAAAGAACATGAGAACTGGTATTCAGTAAAAGAATGCACATTCAGTTATATTTCATTGAGTTCTACAGGTCTCTTGAATCATTTTGGATCTATGTAAACGTATGTCCTTTATTAAGATATCCAGATATTTGGATGAGGTTCTGATAAGATTTAGTTTGCCTCCCACCTACCAATCAAGGTTACCTTTATGAAAGGTGCTATTTTTTCCCTATTTTTAGTTTTTTCACTACGGTTTACAGTAATGTTGATAATGTTTCATACATAAAGTTTTATAAGGTTTCACATTTCCTCCTTTTCCTGGTTGAGCACATCCTTCTAAGAGTGGCTGCTTACCCCTTTTTCTATCCCAGTTTCCTCAGGTGTCATGTTTCTTACTGAGTACCAATTTCGTGTTCTTTGTTTCCACTATATTTGGACATTAGTTATTCCATGATTATCTTGCTTTTTATCACACATATAAGGTTTATGTGTTGGTCTCTGTGTTTGTCTCTCTCCCTCTCCATGTAGAGCATTTTGCATAATTTTTATCTTTTCTTATGACTGAGTAAGACTCCACTTGTATATTGCTACAGAGTGTTTTTGGGTATGTTTGCTGTTTTTATTTCTTTTGGGTGTTTGTTTTTATACACCTAGTGGTGCTCAAGGCTTTACTCCTGGCTCTATGCTCATAACTTACACCTGGCAGGTTCAGGGAACC
>PVKC010034864.1:0-13620 GCA_004027635.1 Crocidura indochinensis
GAACCGATGACCTTTTGCATGAAAGGCAAACGCCTCACCTCCATGCTATCTCCCGGGCCCCTCGGTATACATTCTGAATGCAGAGCTGCCCTGCCTCGTCTAGGTCATGGTGATGCCTGGTCTTTGGAGATTCTTTGGTCCCAGGAGTCTTTAGCACTCACACCTCTCCTGGCTGGAACTGTTATTTCTCAAGGAAGTGAAGAGCACAGGAGGGAGTCAGTCATGGCCCCTGTACTCTCATTGTGGGACTTTGGGATAGTACTCCCAGACTGAGCTATGCCCCTGAACTGGGACCTCCTTGGACCTGTCCAGCCCATGTCCCTGCTCCTCACTGCAACTGTCAGTTCAGATCACTCTCCTCCTTACAGCCTGAACTAAGAGACAGAAGGGAAAGGGCTTTCTTCACATCCTGGCCAAGTGGAAAATCTGGAAACCACAGAAGCAGGCCTGGAGCTGTTTCCTCCCAACTGCTGAAAGTGGACAAAGACCCAGGGCCTTTCATTGATAACAAAGCAATAAGGAGAGTGATAAGACTGAAGGCTAGAAAGTGGAGAAGTAAACAGATGTCTTGTTTCCTAGACGTGCATGTTTTCAAATGTCTCCATCGATTTTGTTTCTAAATTTTCTTATTAGTATCAGGATAAGTGACAAGATGGTTGATATGGGGGTGTCTGCCACATAAAAGCATTCTGTTTTCTGCAACATAAAAGCAATTAAAGCAAAGCCCAGAGGTTTCTGAATGCTGCACAGTCCTTTCCTTGGTGTCCAGTGTTCTGGAAAAGGATGAGTGGAGGATACCCTGATATCATCTCTCTCACCCCAGAACAGAGGCACAGTTTCCCACAGCACTAGCTCATAAGAGTGGAATCTGCAGGTAAACACATGCACTCTGGCTCTCTTCACAGCCAGGATTCAGGGATCAAGAAGGCACCACTGTCGGGAGTGGAGACCTCCTGGTCTGAGCCCCATAATGACCTCATACTGCTCTTCAACTTGCTGCCCAGCTTCAAGGGTACATCCAGACATGCATACATTCTGTCCTTATCTGTCCCTCCTTATCCCTCTCTGTCCCTCCCTGTCCCTCTCTGTCTTTCTCTGTCCTAATCTGATGCTGTTAAAATTCTCTCCCTTCCCATCTTGTTATTTCACCATTTCTCTACTCGCAAAATTACCTTTCACTTGAACATGAATCTACAGTTAGACCACGACTTTATTTCCATTTAGATTGCAGGTGTCTGAAAGAAACGAAGATTTCAGGTCAAACTGGCTATTAAGCAAATGTGATCCTGTCCTTCCATGGAAGGGAACTCATGTCACATGAGATTCTTAGCATTTAGGAACATATGGCTTTGAGAAAATGTAAACAAAATTATACGTAATCCAATTCTTCCATTGGTAGGTAAGTTAGAATATCTCCATAGCCTTCTAGCCTTTGCGTCAGTAGTAAGAGAAAACCAGTCTGTTTCAGGAAGCCAATTCAAAAATACAAAAATCCTAGAAAAATAATAATCCCATTTATAGCTCTCCAGAAACAAACTTGCTGCTAGTGAACCTCCAGCTCATTTCCATTTTTCTCACCATTTCATCAATACTAGGTCTCTTTGTTGCCCATTAAAAATTTATTTTGTGTAAAATTGCTTATTTTCATCCTATGGGGAATTAATTGGATCCCATCGTACTCAGTATATGCCTTGTTACTCATTGGTTGGAAACAGCTTTGAATGTAGTTCCTTGGACTGGTGTTTAGACCACCTAATCCCACATCCAGGCATGGTCTGTTCCTTCTTAATAAATATTTCAGATTGCAGAGAAATACTCTCTTGCATTTTCAGGCTTCCCACTGAGCTACCTGCTTCTTAGTAGCTGAAGGCTACTTTTTAGAATTCCTAAATCCATTTCTCCCTCGTGTGTGTGTGTGTGTGTGTGTGTGTGTGTGTGTGTGTGTGTGTATTATTTCCTACATCAGCATTTGCTTCCAGATCCACATCTCTTCAGTGTCCTGGCTTTGGAATTTGAGGCCTAGATTTAACAGAGTTTTTTAAAAAGTAAATCTTTAAATGGGTAAATATTTTACTTGTAGTTGAGGCTGGAGATGTCTGAACCTAGATAAGTTAATGCCAGGCAAGTTCATGATCAGGCTGCTTAGAGCATAGTGTGGGATAGTAGAGGATTCAAACCATTCAGCTTCAAGAAGTCTGCTTGATTTATTTTGGGTGATTTACTATTATTTTAGATTTATTTAATTTATTCTTAGATAGTGCTTCATTCAATCAGGCCAGGGGAAAGTCAGTGTGAGTTCTCTGTGTTTAGTGGAAAGCAGGCTGTGAGCTCTGTGTGTTTAGGAAATAGATGGGTGTGAGCTGTGTATTTAGGGGGTTAGGAAAAGCAGAGTGTATCTTTGTGTGTTTAGCTACATCTCTCCCTTTTCTATTCACATAATGCAAAAAATTTAGATGGGCTTGATGATGATGCTCTCTGAATGGATTAATTTTCTTTGTAAGAGGCAAGATCGCAGAAGCAGCAAGTAGGACAGTACCAACACTGCCAACATTTTTGCTAACCTGCTCCCATATCCAGAGCATAACCTATTGAAAAGTGTCCAATTATTGTTCAATATTGTGATAGACTGTGACCCAGTCTATCCAGAGGTAGTGTGAATCATTCTGCCATGTTTTGAGAAAAGCATGTATTTGAACCAAGATTTGAAGAGCCATACCTGTGACAGCACATAATTATGGCATAATTAGTTCCAAAATTGCAGCTATCTGGAGTTATATAGATCTGGATTGCAGAAAGATCCAGAAGAGGAATGTCACAACATTTGTCATAAGTCATAAGGTTAACAATGGTCATAAAATTGACTGGAGGTCATACACGTGACCTAGCTTTTAGTAAGATTATGCTGTGGAAGAAACTTGATTTGAGAGGGAAGAGTTAAGATATGTAAACAAGACACAATTGTGACAAGAAAACATGTTTCAGGACAAGTCAAAAGAGTGCTTTGGATAAGGCACATAGAGATATTAATATAGAAAGAGGAGTTAAAATTCAAGTATGAGACATGATAATAGATAGAGTGCAAAGTAATTACATATTAGCAAGACCCCAATTAAATAACCCTGAACAAAAGAACTTATATATCTAGAAACAAAACCATTTCTTGTTTTACAAGGTTGCAGCTGATATTACATTGGATTCCAGCTGGAGGTTTTCTTATTCCTGTTTAGGCACAAGAATTTTTTTAACCAAAGTCATGTCCTTGAAATGAAGAGTGGTTTTCTTTCCATCTTTCTAGTAAAAGTGGCTGTTATTTTGTATAGGCTCTGTAACTCTCTGTAACTCTCTCTATTAGCAGATGACATTATTGTTTTCATTGAAGACCCTAAAGATTCCTAAAAAAGCTCTTCAAAACAATAAGCCAAAACATTAAAGTGATCTGCTACAATGTCAATACACAAGACAGTTATATTTCTTTATACAAATAACAACGCAGGAAAGAAAGATATCAGAATCTATCCTATTTAAAATAGTCTCCAAAATTATCAAATACCTAGGAATCAACCTAACAAGAGAGGTGAGAGATTTATACCATGAAAATTTCAGAACACTTAAGAAATTGAAGAAGACCTAAGGAAATGGTGGAAATGGAAGAACATTCGATACTCATGTATTGGAAGAATCAATATCATCAAAATGACTAACTTACCTAAGCTACTATATAGATTCAATGCAATCCCTATCCAAATTCAGACAACATTCTTTAAGGACTCAGAACAATCAATTATAAAATTCATGTGAAACCATAAAAGACCTAGGCTAGCCAAATTCATATAAAAAAATACCAAGAAACTGAGAGGCATCTCATTATCTAACTTGAAGCTCTATTACAAAGCTATAGTAATCAAAACAGCATGCATAGTATTGGAGAAAAGATAGATTTTCAGACCAATGGGTCAGAATAGAATATCCACCAACAAACCTCCAAGTATATGGTCAGCTAATCTTGACAAAGGAGCTAAGAATTTAAAAGGGAACAAAGACAGTCTCTTCAACAAATGGTGTTGGAACAATTGAATGACCACGTGTAAGAAATTGAAAATTGATCCATATTTCACACATTACATAAAGGTAAATTCAATGTGGATTAATTATCTTGAGATCAAACCTGAATCCATTGAGGATTCACTGAGGAAATACATAAATTAATTGAGGAAAACATAGGCAGAACACTCCAAGACTTAGACTCCAAAGAAGCCTCGATGATAGGATGCCAATGGCGAGGTCTGTAGAATATAATCTGAATAAATGGGACTACATCAAACTAAAAAGTTTCTGTATTGCAAAAAGAGAGAGAGAGAGAGAGAGAGAGAGAAATATGGACTAAAACCAGAAGACAGCTAACTGAGTGAAAGAAAACCTTTGCACTCAACACATCAGATAAAGGTTTGATATAGGATCTACAAAGTACTCACCAAAGTTAGCTCCACAAAACCTAAAAATCAAAAAACTGGGAGAGGAAAAGAACAGATGCTTCTCTGAGGAAGACCAACAGATGGCCAACAGACACATGAAAAAATGTTCATCATCACTTATCATTAGGAAAATCCAAATCAAGACAACAATGATATATCATCTTACAACAGTGAGGATGACACATATCAAAAATAATGGGAACAATCTCTGTTGACAGAGATGTGGTGAGAAAGAATTCTCATTCACTGCTGGTGGGGATGCTGCTTGGTTCAACCTCTATGCAGTGGTCCTCAAACTACAGCCCGCGGGCCACATACTGTATTGGTTCCCATTTTGTTTCTTCACTTCAAAATAAGATATATGCAGTGTGCATAGGAATTT
Source organism: Crocidura indochinensis (assembly GCA_004027635.1). Classification (NCBI taxonomy): domain Eukaryota; kingdom Metazoa; phylum Chordata; class Mammalia; order Eulipotyphla; family Soricidae; genus Crocidura; species Crocidura indochinensis. The sequence continues at coordinate 4,855 of PVKC010034864.1, forward strand.
GTTCGTAGATTTTGTTTTTACTATAGTCTGGCCTCCAACAATCTGAGGGACAGTGAACTGGGCCCCTGTTTAAAAAGTTTGAGGACCCCTGCTCTATGGAAAGCAGTATGGAACGTTCTCTGTAAACTCAAAATTGAGCTGCATATGGATCAACAATCCCTCTCTTGGTCACCCTAGTTTTGCATTACAAGGCTACATCATATTAGACTCCAAATATAGTGCCCATTATGATTACATCTTGACAGAGTACTGTAATCTATTCATTTTTCACCTGATTATGCCTGCTAATATGATCCAATGTTTATGTCCACAGATACTACTGAAATAGGTAACTGCACACCATAGACTTGCTACAGCACTCATTTATTATGTCTTTTTTTCAATTTTTTTCAATTAAAGCTAGTTTACTATTATATCTCAATGCCCATGTTTTAGCTTGCTTTCAAGAAAGGAAGCTAGGGGCCGGGCGGTGGCGCTGGAGCTAAGGTGCCTGTGCTAACCTAGGACGGACTGCGGTTCGATCCCCCGGTTCCCCATATGGTCCCCCGTGCCTGCCAGGAGTGACTTCTGAACGAATAGCCAGGAGTAACCCCTGAGCGTCACCGGGTGTGGCCCCTCCAAAAAAAAAGTTTAAAAAAAAAAAGAAAGGAACCTAGCTGCTTAAGACTCAGTAGATGGTACTTCATGGGGTAGATTCTATGTACAGTGCTCATTACCATATTGCATATTACTCTAGACGTGAAAATAATGATTGTTCTAAGAATGCTCCATGCACAGTATAACCCCTGAAGCCTTTCTTCAGCAAAGTTTACTTTCACCACTAACAACTTGCCTAGAAGCTAGAAAACCTTTCCCCCTGATCTGCCAGGCTCATATTTAGTAAAGTACTCTGACCCATTCCACATGGGTCAGTTCTTCAACTACAACCTATGACTGATTTTCAATGTCTATATGTGTGTGTGTGTGTTAGATACCTCTATGTCTGTATAATATCTTTTGTACATAATGCCTGTCTTGTTGTATATAGCCTCTGTTATATACAACTCTTCCTTTCCCCCTCCCCTGCCTACCATGTTACAAATTCTCTTCTATTCTTTCACCCTTGCATCCCTGATCTAACCCTCTTTGTTTTCAATTCTTGTGTGTGTGTGTGTGTGTGTGTGTGTGTTTGGGTCACACCTGGCAGTGCTCAGGGGTTACTCCTAGCTCAGAAATTGCTCCTGGCAGGCATGGGGGACCATATGGGGCACCGGGATTCGAACTGATGACATTTTGCATGAAAGGCAAATGCTATCTCCCGGGCCCCTGTCTTCAATTCTTAACTTCTTAGGAACCAGAACCTTCCACCTGACACAGGCAGCTGCAAGCAGGCTTCCAAAGAAAGGACAGCCTCCCAGCCTGCCTTGCCTCAGCCCAGGAAGAAGCTGCTGCCACTGTCCCTGCTGATTCACTCTATGTGGTCCCTGTTCTCCCACCTCCCTTCATTGAGGACTGTTACTTCCTACAGGATTTGGCTCCTGAGGGACTCTCAGCTTGAGGACATTACTTGATACCTGACTTCTGCAAACCATTTTTCAGAATGCATGAGACCACATGGCAGGCTGAAACTGTGCTTTACCCACAACCCCAGACTATTTCAGAAGACTTAAAGGAGATATCTATATTTCCTTTGCGTATTTATTTAGATGTTGTTCTTTAATAATTATAATTCTTTTTTTTTTTTTTTGGTTTTTGGGCCACACCCAGTGACGCTCAGGGGTTACTCCTGGCTATGCGCTCAGAAGTCGCCCCTGGCCTGGGGGACCATATGGGGCACGGGGGATCGAACTGCGGTCCGTCCAAGGCTAGCGCGGTAAGGCAGGCACCTTACCTCCAGCGCCACTGCCCGGCCCCTAATAATTATAATTCTTAAAGTGTATTTCTTTATGTAAAGGTAGCTTTCCTCATCCCTTTTATCAATCTGCTTAGGAGAAAATTCTAGTAGATAAATTTCTCTTGGGATCTGAGTTCAGGTTAGAATCAGGTTATAGGGATTGCTGAGCTTGTTATTTTTATTTACATATGTAATAGTAGTATCATGTGGCAAAGTTCCTTTTTGCATAGGCACATTAAAATGGAGGAATCTTAAATATAAAAGAAGTTTTTATCTAATAGTGATAGGAACTCATAAATTTGATAGTATAGGGGTGCCTTTCACCCTGACCACTTGTCATAATGCCTTGACTTGGGCCTCAGTTGATCAGACATCGACCATCCAACCCCAAACCTTGGGTGCCATCCTAGGAACTGGCATAGTTTTCTACACCAGCACCAAGAATCAAACTTCTACTTGGAGAGGACCTATTGCCACCTGACACTGACTTGCTCCAGGGTTGGTTCATATGACACCCTGACAATTAGGAAACAGTAACAACTTGCTTTCAGGGCAGGTTTCCCTGCCTCATCACCTAATGGGGAGGTGAAATCAAAATATGCTCTGAGGGGCCCGGGAGATAGCATGGAGGTAAGGCGTTTGCCTTTCATGCAAAAGGTCATTGGTTCGAATTCTGGTGCCCCATATGGTCCCCCGTGTCTGCCAGGAGCAATTTCTGAGCATGGACCAGGAGTAACCCCTGAGCACTGCCGGGTGTGACCCAAAAACCAATATATATATATATATATATATATATATATATATATATATATATATGCTCTGTGACACCCTGTCTTTGACATAGGATCTGTGCAAAAATCAAGATCTCTAATTACAGAAGCTTAACTGTGACTACTGCTATTGAGGAGAACTTTTTCTGGGATCATGAAGAAAGACCTTGAGGTTGAACTATTAGTATACCCAGATCCCATGGTTGATCTTATGATAGGATGTTTCATGGATATAGACACCCTTTTGTTGTTTCTTTAGTCCAAGGATATATCCTTTCTAATTTTCCCTATATTTGCTGTGCCTATTCAAAAAAAAATCTACCACCCCCCTTTTTTCTCTTAATATTTTGTATCTTCTAGATAGGGGATCCTACCTTTCTCATAGAATATGGGACATGAATTAATTTGTTTTACCTCATATTTGTGTATTTCTCTACAAAATTGAGGGCATAAAAAGAGAATGGGGCCAGGGGCTAAGTGGTTTCAGGTGCATTAGTGGAGATAAAAAAAAAAACACACACAGAAATATCCAAGCCAAAGTCAATAACAATAGAATTAAGAGATCCATGCTATAAAAATCTATACTTAAAATGGGTCTTTTTTACTGTTAGGCAAGAGGGATAAGGGTGAAGGTATATCATGAACATTGGGAACTTTGGTAGAAGGAGGTCAACACTGGTGGGAATGGCCATAATTCACTGTCACTATATGCCTAAAATCCAACTACGAAGGACTGGTTTCAATAAAAAAATTATTTTAAAAAGAAATATCAAAAATTGGATATTTCTTTACATCTTGACACAAACCACAAAAAAAGAATAGAGAAGGAGAAATGGGTTTAGGAATTCCTACATGTAAGCCTTCAGCTCCTAAGAAGCTTCTGTGGGAAGTCGAGAAACACAAGAGAATGTTATCCTGCAACCTTAAGTATTTATTGGGAAGAAATAGGCCACACCCAGAGGTGGGATCTAAATACCAATCCAAGGTACTACGTTCAAAGATATTTCCAACCAATGAGTAGCATGGCATATACTTGTTATGCAGCACTTGAGTGAGATGGAATCTGATGAATCCCACAATCCTAGACATTTTTCTTTCTGATAGTGAACTTTCAATAGTCCGCTTACAAATTCTTTATCACTTATAGACCAGTGTATTTATTTTCCCCAATCTGCAACAGGTTATCTCTACTATAAAAGTCAAATATTTCGGGGCTGGCATGGTGGTGCTAGAGGTAAGGTGTCTGCCTTGCCAGCGCTAGCCTAGGACGGATCGCGGTTCGATCCCCCAGTGTCCCATATAGTCCCCCAAGCCAGGAGTGACTTCTGAGCGCATAGCCAGGAGTAACCCCTGAGTGTCACCGGGTGTGGCCCTAAAACAAACAAAAAAAGTCAAATATTTCATGTATTAAATAATATATATTTAGACATTTATTTTCTGTGTTTCTTTTTTATAGTTTGGTTCAAGTAATCCCCCCCCCTTTTTTTGTGAACATAAAAGTGTTTTTCTCAGGGCTGAAGTAGAGGCGCAGTGGAGGGGCTTTTGCCTTAATGTGGCTGACCTAGGACAGACCATGGTTTGATACCCCGGATACCCAGGCATCCCATATGGTTCCCCAAGCCAGAAATGATTTCTGAGCACATAGCTAGGAGTAACCCTTGAGCGTCACTGGGTATGGCCCCCCCAAAAGTTATTTTTTTCTATTTTATCAGTTTAGTCCCCCCCCATTTTTTCCACATTTGGTAGCATTATTTTTACAGCATCTATTCTTCCCTCCACACAAGATATCCAATGTCCAGTAACATCTACCAAAAGATAAGTAAATCTTTTATTCCTATAAGTTGGTCACCAAATTCTCTAGCAAAAATCCTTGACTTAAGTGTCTGAGGTTTTCCCATGACTACAAGAAGATTATCTTGGCCAAAATACTCTGGAACCCCGGGAAAAAAACCTCCATCCTGCATTGAGCTGGCAACTGTCTGGCAAATGCAGTCTGGCAAATGCACAGACTGTACCCTCTTCCCAGCTCCACATTGCTGATGCCACATATCTGAGACTGGTATACATGACCACCTGACTACCTGACTTATTCACTAGCCACATCTAGTGTTTGCTCAATGTACATCAAAGTCCTAGAGGAACATGATTTTTTTAGCCTGAGTTTCCTACTTGTGGCTTTGTGGGCAAAGCTCCTAGGTGGGCTGACCCTACGACGCCTTTGTTCCCTGATTTCCCTTGATCTGATGGCCCTCAGGCCTCCTAAAACAGTGATGGGAGCCCAGAGAGAACTTAACACATTCCACTTCTGACTCTTGTTGGCAATCTACAGGATTAGATGAGTAGAACTTTCCGAATTCCACAAGAGTCAAGCTGGCTGGAAAATATTCTAAGAAAATGCTGCCTAAAATATCTCTGAAGAAAGTATAAAGACCTCAAGATGGAAATTCCTAAAACATTCAATAACTATGTCCATGGAACACAGAGAGCAAAGTATTTAAACATTAGAAAGGTTCAATTTAACAGTTCATGGGGTGTCATCACTGTGATGCTTCAATGGATTTGTGTCACTTTGCAAGAATATGAGTGAGGTAGGTCTTGGGCCTTCTCATGACCTAGAGTCACACACTGAAGCCAACAAGACACATGAGTGGTGTCCATATTCTGGGGCACAGAATAGCCAGAGTCTGACCCCTGCTCTGAAGTGCCCATGACCAGGTGGTCACAATTGCACCTTTTCACCAGAAATAGAGGTAGTGAGGGAAGAAACAATAAATAACAGAACACTTCAGAGCACTCTTCATTTTTGAAAACCGGGTGAGTGGATAAAATATAGACAGGTGATGACATGAAATAAATACAGAAGCTATAACTTCGACATGTCATTCTGTGTGTGCTGCTACATTATTACTTACATCTTGTATATCTGCAAATACATATAAATAGAAAAAAAACATGTAGGCCAATCTGACAAATATTTCACAAATATTTATTCCTGGATGACAGGAGTTTGAATGGATCCATTTTCGTTTTTCTTTCGATGCTTTGGCCTGTTCCAATGTTTGTTCATAGTTTGTACCATATTTACAATGATTCAAAGGATCCCCAGGCACATTTGTTTAGAGGCTGAAGACCAACAGAACAGGGGATAGTCTAGCTGAAAGTTTTCACTTCCTCAAGGCCAAATTATCATCTTTCTCCCCCTTGCAGAGAAGAGGTCAATGGCCAAAACAGAGACCTGTGGCTATGTCTGCCCCCTGCTGCCCATGCCCAGTATCCATCGGCCAGCCCAGGTCTGCCTTGTTTGGGGAGAGCTGGATGATTGTTAGGGTAAAGACAAGTTCAGGTCTGGGTTCCAGCCAGATCTGACAAGCTCCATGCTGAGAGCTAAGGAGCAAAACCAGACACGATACCATCAGGAATCCAAATAGAGAGGAAACTATTTGTTTTCACAAATAAACATTCGTATTAGTATATATTAAGAATTACTGGGGTAGGGGCCGGCGTGGTTGTGCTAGAGGTAAGTTGTCTGCGTTGCCAGCGCTAGCCTAGGACGGACTGGTTAGATCCCCCAGTGTCCCATATGATCCCCCAAGCCAGGAGCGACTTCTGAGCGCATAGCCAGGAGTAACCCCTGAGTATCACCCGTTGTGGCCCAAACCCCCCCCAAAAAATAATTACTGGGGCAGACACATGGCCCTGCATGCTGGGCCCAAACCCCAGGACCACTTCATGATCCTCTGAGCACTGCCAGGAGTAACCACTGAGCACTGGCCAGGGATGATGCCCAAATAAAAACAAAACCAAAAATCTACATACTTTAAAATATTATGCTTAGATATTGATGTGATATATATGTAAAATAATGTGAGTATACTTTGTATATATTAATATCAATATTACAGTGCATGTTAATATTACTATTAATAAACATTATCTATGTTGATATATTAATATTACTATAATATTAATAGTACTATTAATACACATCAATCAATGTTATTGATATTAATATATTAATATTACTATAATATTGATATTACTATTAATAAACATTAATCAATATTATTCATGTTAATATTATGCATATGCTATATAGTCTTATGGTTGTATTTACTTTCACATATTTTATGTTCTTCAGACATACGTTTTTATAATTTTTAAAATTATTTATTAGTATATTAATACACATGAACCTTAGTGTAGGGATCCAGTTTTGGAGAACCTGACCTGTGGAAAGGTTTGTAGCTACCTGGTGACTGTGGTGCTTGAATCCCAACACCCCAAAGGTCACATGCAAGTGCTGGCCCACTCAGCACTTCTAAGACAGGACTCAAGTGACAGTCCATCATCTAAACAATGACTCAGAAGCTATGTGGCCAGCAGCTCCTCTTCATGTGCCAGAGCCAGACCAGGTGGTTGGGAAAGCTGCAAGCATCCTCTCTGTAGTTCCAGCCACACTGTACTCTGTGGAGGCCAGTCTAGGAGAGAGAGATCATCACCTCAGTGTTCATCATTCTCTCTGCACACTATGTTCTGGGGAGGCTGATTTATGTGGGTAGAAATCAGTTCACCTAGATTTCCAGGAGGTAGTGGTGAGGTAGGATGAGCTGATGGATTATGAAAATACTGGTGAGGCCTTCTATAGCAAGAAGTCTGTGGTCTTAGCTGCTTGTCCAGATTCATGATGACCCAGCAATAGGGGTGGACCACAGCATCCTCCCTGGACTCTGTGACAGGAAGAAATGCCCACTAGGGTGTGGGGGATGGAGTTGGCAGCAGGGGCCTGGGAAATTTCTCTACCTCCACTCTTGTTTTTGTGCTAAATTTTAGAAAGCATATTTAAGGAAAAGTGAGCCTGCAGCAACCTGTCTTGTGGGCGAAGTTTGAAAAGCTCATTTTGCAGCAAGGAAAATGCGTTTCCCAAAACTTAGGACCATGGCCCCACAGTCTCATGTCTTTGGTCTTTGTCCCTAGCCCAGGACCACTGACAAACCCAGGATCTGAATTTTCTAACAAAAGAGTGAAAGTTTGATTACATTTTCATTTTTTGTTGTTTTGTTTTTAGGTCGAAATCAAAATAGCTCACAAATGACAGCCCAAACTTGAACAATTCCAGGGCATCTGGGCCACAGGGCACCTGGGTCAGGCAGGCATTTGCAGGGCACAGCCTTTGACTGGTCACAGAAGACTCACCTGTTCTGAGTTGGGACACAGCTGGGATTCAACCATCTGTCCCAAGTGATGCCAACATATTCAACGGAACATCAGTCCTCAGACAAGCACCATGTTCATTGTACTGATTCAGGGACTTGGAGGGGTCAGTTCAGCTTGCAATGTAGCACAGGCACAGTTACTGGCAGAGAACCCAGCTGGGTAACCCTGGGTCAACTTCCAGTTTGTCCCCCAGTGGGCGAGGCTGCAGGTGCCCTTGCTGACATTAAATGTCTCTGTTCTATTTTTAGAACAGAGAAGACCAGGTCCTATTTTCATTCCCAATGAAGCCTCCCTCTGCCTGTTGTTGGCTAAAATAGGGCCAGTGGACAGTGCTGAGACACTAGTAGAAAGCCCCCAGCTTTGGAGATGACTCTCCCCGCCATGACATTTTTGGGCCACACCTGGTGGCACTTAGGGTTACTCCAGACTCTGCACTCAGGAATCACTCCTGGCAGTTCTCAGAAGACCATATGGGATGCCAGGAATCAAACCTGGATAGGCCATGTGCAAGGCAAACACATTATCCTGGTGCTATAACTCCAACCCCAATGGTCCTCTTTTTACAGGATGCTGAGTCCTACGAGCAGAATCCTCTGCCTGTATCTCTCAAGATTTTGGGATTTTAGGCTAAAGTGGGAGGTAAGGTTGAGTTTCCTACCTTTGTCATTGCTGGTCTTCACTCATAAATTTGCTCATAAATTCTCTGGCCCACTTTCTGTTTGAGAGGATATTTACTATGATTGCCTTCCTTATTTCCTTCATGAACTTGGAAATCACTGAGCCTATTGACTCCATAAATTGTCATTTACCACATTACTTTTTCTTTCTTTCTTTTTTAATAAAAACTCTATTTCTCATTTTCTCTCTCCTTTGCTTGTAGAACCTCAGTTAAATGCATGCAGAGTTTGT
>PVKC010034865.1:0-13624 GCA_004027635.1 Crocidura indochinensis
AGGAAGGCTCTACCTGCATGCTATTTCTCCACCACCCCCCGAATTTATATTTTGGGGGCCAGTGGATCTTAGGTCACACCCACAGTGCTCCAGGGCTACTCCCTACTCTGTGCTGGGGCCCACTGGGGTGTTTGGGGAATGCTTTGGCATTGAGGGTGGGGAGCCAGGACTCCCAGAGCGGTGCTCACCTCCCAGTCTACGGCTTTGGATTTCTTAACCCTGCCCAACCTGCTCTAGGCTGCCTAGGGACAGGACACATTAGAGAAAGGGATCCTGGCTCTGTGTTCAGGACTGACTCCTGGCTCAGTGCTCAGGCCTCACTCCTGGCTGGGGCTCAGGACCCTCTGCAGATGGAACTAGTTTGGTTGCTTGTGTCTCTCAGCCTGATAAGTGACCACTGAGCATTCCAGTCTTATGGCAGGAGTGGCCTGATTCTACTACAAACAGAACCAGGGAGGTCCCAGCTGCGAACTCAAGAACGAGATGAGAACCGGGACCCACGGAGACCCCCCCACTCATTCTGCTCTGGCTCTGCTCCCCAATGTCCCCCATCCAAGCTCGACTCTTAGGTCTGACCCTCTTGCTTTCTCTTGACACCTGATCTCTCCTTGGTGCTGAGGAGAGGAGAGTGAGGCGAGTGATGAAGGTGAGGGTCCGTCCCTCTTCAGGTTACATAGGTTCCTGGGTGACTTGATAAGCATAAACCCTCCGAGTGGGTCCCAGCAGCCCACACAAGCCTGGTGTGGGGTGCAACGTCCTCACTCGTGGGTCCCTCTACCTCACCCTTCACCCCACTTCCTCCTGGACCAAGAGATACAAAAGCCCTTTCAGGTTTATGAAAAAAAATGGGCCATCGGGTGAGCTTTTTGTCCGTATTTTTAATGAGCTACATGGAAGAAAGAACAGCAACTAAGATTTTTGTGATTAATTTGATCGACTTCCAGTAGGAAGTATTTAGTTTATCTGCACATAGAAAATGAATATTAAAATATTCATACCCCAAGGCAACCAGGAAAAAAACGCAGATAACAGCTGTTGGTGGAGAACGTGGTTCATTATGCAGAAATTGGAATAAGCTTGTAATTATGAATTAAAGCTAGAGCGTTAAAAAAAATGTTGAGTGGGTTTCCTAACCCCAACATTTGAAAACCGGGGTTTTGTTCCGAAAGAAAGAGATTTGTCCACACCGTTTTCTTCGAGGCGCTTTTTAAGTGCTATCAGCCGTAGCAGACTCGTCTGGGCTCGCCTCAAAGAGTAACGTTCGCTGGAGTGTCCGAGCGTGTTTTCTTAATGATCTCCCCCCTCCAGCAGCCTTCACTGTTGGTCCCGAGTCTGCGTTCCAAATTAGCCAAGCCCTTTGCTTTCAGATTCAGTCGAGACCCACAGACACAGCTAATGCCAGGCGAAGAGGGAAAAAAAATTTGAAAGCAAAAAAAAAAAAAAATATGTCTTTGGTTAATAACAGATTACAAGTTCTGGCTTCTTTTTGTTCCTGACTTACCCGTGTTATTTCTTTTGGACATGATACCACTCCGACAAAGAGATTTAATGTAGTGACAATATGGGATTAATAGCACGAGGCAGTAGAAAGAGAGTCTTGTTTCTCCTTTGCAAATGAGCCGGATTAGGGGTCTGTTTTTAATTGCAGTCCAGGAGGGGGGAAGAGTGAGAACACGTTCCATCAAGAATCAAGGAGGAGTTGGGAGTGGGGCCCGGAGTCTTGCTTTGGTGATGCAGGCCATGACCTGGTTTGAATCTCGGGTCTCCGGAACCCCAGCAGGCACATTCCCAGCTCAGAGCTGTGAGCACTGCCAGGTGTGGCCCAAACCTCCTCCACATCCAAAAAACAGAACCACAGAGAACCATGACTGTCTGTCGCTGGCAGGGATTAATTTTGAGCAAATCAACCTCCCTGGGAACTTGAGACCCTTTGCACTGCGGCACATTTCAAACATCAAGACTTGCCAAACATGGGGCCTGAGCTTTGGCTCAAGCGGTACTGCATTTGCCTTGCACGCACTGACTTAGGACAGATGGCGGTTCCATCCCCCGGCTTTGCATATGGTTCCCCAAGCCAGGAGCAATTTCTGAGCACATAACCAGGAGTAACTCCTGAGCGTCAAGGTGTGGCCCAAAAAGAAAAAAAAACTTGCCAAACAGGCCACGGAGTTAAGGTGGCATGTCACCTAGCTCAGCACATGATTCACCCTAGTTTGATCCCCAGCACCTCCAAGTGGTCTCCTGAACCCCTCCAGAAGTGAGCCCTGAGTGCAGAGCCAGAGTCAGCCCTGAGCAACCCTGGGTGTGGTGAGAAAATAAATCAAAAGAAATTAGTAGTAGTAGTAGTAGTATTTTGGTTTGGGGTCACACCTGGCAGTGCTCAGGGGTTACTCCTGACTCTATGCTCAGAAATCACCCCGGCAGGCATTGGGGACCATATGGGATGCTGGGATTTGAACCACGGTCCTCCTGCATGGAAGACAAACGCCTTAGCTCCATGTATCTCACCGACCCCATCAAAAGAAATTCTTTGGGATCCAAGTTTCTGGGGAGAAAACCACTTCCAAGGACCAAGGATTCGTCTGTCTCCCTTGGCGCAGAACAAACTCTGGTGAAGACACCAACAGGAAGTTAGGAGGAGCTGGACGCTGAGCCTGTCCGTTTCCGGGTTCAAATCCTAGAGATAAAATTTCACAGAAATATCACAGTCATGAAGAGGTCACAGCTAGGATGAGTGGAGGCCACCGTATAAATGTGGGGTTCAAAGTGGACTCAGATGCATTGGTGAGGAAATAAATAAGTACAGAACTATGTACCCAAACCAAAGTCAGTAATAATAGTCAAGGGACCTAAACATTAACAATCTAAAGTCATGAAGTCATGAAATTTTTCTATACATGGATTGTGTACATGGAATCTATCATGCTGAGTAAAATAAGTCAGAGAGAGAGAGAAAGACACAGAATGGTCTCATCATCTATGGGTTTTAAGAAAAATGAAAGACATTTCTTGGGGCCCGGGAGATAGCATGGAGGTAAGGCATTTGCCTTTCATGCAAAAGGTCATCCGTTCAAATCCCGGTGCCCCATAGGGTCCCCCGTGCCTGCCAGGAGCAATTTCTGAGCATGGAGCCAGGAGTAACCCCTGAGCGCTGCCGGGTGTGACCTGAAAAACCACAAAAAAAAATGAAAAATGAAAGACATTTTTCAACAATTTTCAGAGACAGAAGAGAGGAGAGCTAGACATTACAGCCCACCTCATGACCCTCACCACAAAGAGTGATGAGTTTAGTTAGAGAAATAACTACATTGCGAGCTATCCTAACAATGAGAATGTATGAGGGAAATAGAAAGCCTGCCGAGAGTACAGATGGGGGCGGGGAGGGGAGGAGGGATATTTGGAACATTGGTGGTGGGAATGTTGCACTGGTGATGGGAGGTGTCATCTTATTTGACTGAAACCCAACCACAATCATGTTTGTAACCAAGGTGTTTAAATAAAAAATATTTTTAAAAAAAAGACATTTTTGCAATAATTCTCAGAGACAAAAGAGAAAGGTGCAGCTCATGACATGAAGCTCACCACAAAGAGTGATGAGTGCAGTTAGAGAAATAACTACATTGAGAAATATCCTAACAATGTGAATGAATGAGGGAAGTAGAAAGCCTGTGTGTGGGTGGGGTGGGGAGGAGGGAGATTTGGGACATTGGTGGTGGGAATGTTGCTCTGGTGAAAGGGGGTGTTCTTTACATGACTGAAATCACACAACTGCAGTCATATTTGTAACAGTGTTTAAATAAAGATAATTAAAAAAAAACAATCTAAACTCAAAGGGGCCTTTTATACTGGCAGATCACAGGGCAAAGCATGGTGTTATAGGATGCACTCCAGGGCTATTCATGGAGGGAGGTTGACACTGGTGGTGGGAAGGGCCTAGACTCACTGTATATCTCAAATTCAACTATGAAAGACTCTATAGATCACAATTGCTTAAATAAAATAAAATAAATTGGGGCTCAAAATCAGGGTTCCTTTGTCTTCTAAAGCAGACATGAAATCACGGGGCAAAAACAACCCCAGACCCTCAATTTCTATGGCTGGGGATAATCTCGGGAACACAACAGGAAACAGAATGTCTACACATCCTGCTATTTCCACTGAGCCCCGTGGGAGCTGGGAAAGTGAAGTTTCAGCAGAGCCATTGACTCAGGGTCTGAAAATTATTTTATCTATTAGAAAAAAAATTCTGGAACTGGAAGATAGTACAGAGAATATGGCAGGTGCCTTGCATGCAGCTGACCTGAGTTTGATTCCCTGCATCCCATAGATCTCCTGACACTGCCTGGTGTTATTCCTGGGTACAAAGTGAAGAGCAACCCCTGAGCACTGCTGGGTGTGGCTCAAAATTAAAAAGAAATAAAAAAAAATAAAAAAAAAAAACGTTTAAGCCAGAGAGGAAGGGTAGCCTGGGGCTTGGGGAGAAGCCAGAGACAGAGGCAGATGGGAGGAAGCCCCAGCTGAGAGTCTCTGGAACACAGGTGGGCAGGCTCCTCCCCAAAGCCTCATCCTTTCTCAGTCACCAGAAAAGGCATTGAGGCTCCTAGGTCTGATGGAGTTGACTGAAAAGCCCAGAAGATGACATCTCTATGGCACAGAAGAACTCCAGATCTCCCAGAGCCTCCCCAGAGTACCCTGCAGCATCCCCATGACCAGAGAGCCAGATGCCCACCTCCAGCCCCACTCCTCCCATCTGGGCACCCAGAACCATCCCCCGCAGGCCCAGGCCACATATTCGGTTCCCAACAGTCTCCAGGGCACATCCCTAATCCTCACAGTGGGCACAATGTTTTAATTAACAACCCGTGAAATAGGCCAATCCCAAAGTCCATATCATTTCCTCCTTTGGTCAGAATTAAGAACATCAGGAGTGCTGTCCTCTGAGACGAATCACATTTCCTTTTAATAAAGGACAGAGGAGCACTGTGGATGGGGCTGGGTGGAGCATTGACTTGCAGGCCTGAGGCCTTGTGTTTGTCCCCAGTTCTATCCCATAGGTGGACCCAGGTTCCACACTTTCTCAACCCTCCTCCCTCCCCAGACTTCCCTCCTCACCTGGTCGTGAACTTATCTTTGGTTTTGAGAAATGTGAGTGAACAACCTCACACACCATTGCCCAACTCAACTCTCGGCTGGAAATTTCTCAAGGGGTCACAGGACTGAGCTCTCAAACACTGGGCAGCAGTGAAGCATCATGAAAAGGGTGTGTGGGAACAACAGGGTTCAATATCTTAAAGTTCAGGTTGTAGAAGTTGACTGGGGTGCGGGGGTCCCTGGACGCAAGTCAAGTCAACATGTCCAGGGCTTCCAGGAGGTTCCAGAGAAGACTTTCTCTTTGCCTTTTCCAAATCCAAAACAACATCAGTTTCTCCTGTGGGTGACATTCCTCAAAGCCAAGAGGGAATTTCTCTCATCCACAGGCCCCATTGGGTAATAAGGGCCTGGGTGGCACAGTTCCTTGGGGACAGCACTTCATTCTCCATGGAAGGACGCCCCATTCCTCACAGATTGTGCTTCTTTCTCCATGGACGGCCACCCCGTTCCTCACAGACAATGTCTCATTATCTATGGAAGGCCACCCCGTTCTCACAGATGATGTTTCATTTTCCATGGAAGGCCACCCCATTCCGCACAGACAATGTCTCATTCTCTATAGAAGGCTACCCTGTTTCTCACAGACTATATTCCATTCTCTATCATAGGTACACCTCATTCCTCACAGACTGTACTTCCTTCTCCATGGAAGGCCGCCCCTTTCCTCACAGACTACGTTTCCTTCTCTATGGAAAGCTGTCCCATTCCTCACAGACAATGTCTCATTTTCCACGGAAGACCACCCCATTTCTCACAGACTATGTTTTATTCTCCATGGGAGACTGCCTCATTCCTCACAGACTATCTCATGTAGCTGCAGGTTTTGCTATCTGTGGTACTGAAAAAAAAAGCAAATAAACCCAAGTTGTTTCCTCTCCGCCAACCTTTCTTCAGCGAGAAACTCTGGAAAGTACAAGCATATTTCTAATTTCTTATTGATTATGACTTTGTGCTGGTTATAGATAATAATTATATACATTTGACAAGGCTCATCCCTTATCGTTTGAACCATTAAAAAATCAATTAGTCTTTGTGGAGTGGAACTATTATCTCTATAGACTATTGGATTGTTCTTTCTTACAAGACTCTTTGATTATGTCTTCTACCAAATAATGTTGGGAATTTAATTACCTCCCAAAAAAATGACAAAACCCTAGGAAGTATTTTACAAAATGTCATTCTTTACTTAATAAAGGGCCGGCCCCATATTTCATGTGCCGCATCCTTCTGACTGAGCCGCGGTGTTTGTAATTGCGCAGATAAAACCATCCGTCTTCTAGAACCATCTTCCGCTAAGCAAGCCCCAAAGCCTGGTCCTTCTTGACAATATCTGATCAGCATCTTTATAGCTTATCTGCCTTGGGGTTCAATTTTGTTTTGGATGCTTTTATAAATGAGCACAATCAGTACGAATCTGTTCTTCCAGATTGCAAAGAGAAAAATCAGGAGAACTTTAGCGATGACGATGTCACTGGAAACAAAGTACAGGCACAAACGGACTCGAGGAGCAGCAGAGAGGAAATGTCAAGCTCTTTACTTTAGTAAATAAAATTTCTCTGCTTTCTTTCAGTAAAATTAGATGATTATCTTAGTGATTCCAGGTCTTGGCATCACTCTCGAACCCAAGGCTAGCAGCATGATGAACTGGATCTCAAGCAGAATTCGTTTGTTCCCAAGGAACCGTTTCCACTTAAAGGGAAGAAAGAGGGTGAACATGGCGGAAGGGACAGGCTCACCACAGGACAGTCTCTGGATGGGATGTAAGATGCATTTTCACTCTTGGAGGTGAGATTCAGCAGTTGTGTCGATTCGAGGAACTAGAGCAGCTGCAGAAAGTGTCGGCCAGGGGACATCTCAGTCATTCTCACAGCTTTGAATGTGGGTTCCTTCAGAAAAAGATTCCTGACAATAGTCTGTCCTTGGAGGAGTCTTTCAAGTCCCTGAAACAAATAAAGTTCAAAGCAAAGTCTTTCTTTTCTCTCTGCTTTTTTTTTAAAAAAAAAAAGGTCTCTATCAAATGTAGAGCCAATAAGACATATTTTTATATTGCAATAGAGGAAACACAATTTGTAAAGAACAGGATATCCTTGTGCTAGAGCGTGTTGACTTGTTAAAACCTCAGGAAAATGGGGAGGCCCCAGAAATGTTTGGAGATTGATCACATGCATAGAGGAACCACCTCAAGGCCCGCATGAGGCCCTGAATTTGCACCCATGAGCATTCTTGGTGGCCATTGAAAACAAAGTGAGTTATGATAGTCATGAAGGTACCAGAGGAGAGAACACAGGTGTGGAGGAAGGCCCAAAGCATCATCACACTGCATAGTTCATCATCTTTAACACACACACACACACACACACACACACTCACACATGCACACACCCTGTTTTAACATCCAGAGCACACACCCTCCTTTCCCTCCTCCCCTTACCCTGTCTTCCCTAAACACAGAGGCACACACCCAGTTGTCATCCCCTCTCACACCTTACCCAACTGGCTGACACAGTCCACACCTTACTCTCCCCCAATATAAATATCTCTTTTCCACTGACAATAAACTGAATTACTCCCCCAAAGTGACTGGTGGGTGCCTCTTTGTGAGTTCACTACTTGCCTGAGAGCTGACCTCACCAATGACTTCTACGTCTTGGATCTGGCCTTACAGGCTTCATTTACAACACCATATGTCTCCTCTGCCTGCTCAGGGCCACTTCTCTAGAAATTTAGAAACACTAGTTAGTACTGAGTGTTTATAGAGGATTGAAGGTGTGAAACACTAGACTGAGTGCTCACAGAGGATTGAGTGCGTAAAACACTAGTCTGAGCATTCATAGAGTTTTGGGACTGGGGAAACCTTCCTCCAACACACATGTGTGACTCTCGCTGGCAGGCATCATGGACCAGCAGTAGGAGCAGGCCCAGGCCTTCTGGGAATGTTGACAACACAGGGCTGTGCCCTTCTACCAGCCAGTGGGGCTGCTCTGTCCTCCTCTCCACTGCCTAATGTAAAGACATTGACCAGCTTATTCCTTCTGCCCAGATCCAGGCATCACTATTCAGGATCCAGAGCTGCCCTTTTCCCCACCCACCTCCCACAAAGTGTCTGACGCCCACCCTCAGTCCCTGAACCCCTACAGCCACATGCCGTCAGTGTTTACCTGCACCAAGGTGGCATCTTTTGGTATGTTCCAATAAGCTTTGCTGCATGCTGAGCACTGGAGCTCCAACCAGGAGCTGCTGCCCCATGTCCAATCTCATGGTGGCTTCCCAAGAGGACACCCCCACCCCAATGGGGTCATGTCTGCCCATGGTCTCTGACCCGTCCCTCCTGATTTTTCTAACACAGAACAAATTCCAGGCAGCAGCCAAGGCTCTGCCCAAATGCTAAATGCAAATCTATTTTCTTCTCCATTTGATTCGCTTGGCACCAGTTTCTCCATCATCTGGATGAGCATTTTGATGATCATTTTGGCAATTCACTTTGTCATCGAGATTGATTCATGGATCACAGTGACAGGGGAATGACAAGACCCCTCCCCATGTCCAATAAAAAGCCGTGACAAGGACACTTTTGACGAGGAGATGACAATTTGCGTAAATGGCCCAGAGTTCACCAGAGTTTAACCAATGTGTCGGTTAGAAAAGAGAAGGGGAAAATAGAGCAAGAAATGGAGAGATGGAGAGAGATACAGATATCGATGCAGAGACAGAGACACAGAGCACTGTGCAGAGACAGAGACACAAGGAAGAGACAGTGATAGGAAGAGAGATAAAGACAGTGAGAAATTGGGGGAGATGGCAGCACCAATGACCCAGACTGGCCTTTGTTCCCTGCTGGCCAGTTAGCTCAGTTGGTTAGAGTGTGGTGCTAATAACTCCAAGGTTGTGGGTTCTATCCCCATAAGGGCCACAACTATATGTTTTCCCAGAGTGATAGCAAAATGGTATGGCATTTGCTGTTGACCAGGAACAAACCTAGGTTCATTCCCCAACATTCCATATGACCCCTGAGCCTACCAGGAGTAATTTCTGAGCACAGAGCCAGGAGTAACCTCTGAGCACCACCAGGTGTGCCCCCAAAAAACAAACAAACAAATAAAAATAGATTTTTGTTCCCAGCTTGGTCAGGCCCAAGAAGCCTAGAGCGAGAGACCTTAGTCAAAGGTGCCTCAATAATAGAACCATGGGTCATCCCAAGAAAGGAGCCATTTGCAATGTGGCAAAGACTTGGCTAAACAAGGAGACAGAAGAAGTCATATTCCTTAAAGGATGGAACTGCAAGACAAATGGAGGGAGAGACCGGTGACTAGAAAAAAATTTTCTTTTTTTCAAGAGAAAAATAAAGACTTCATCCCACAAGAGTTGTAAGGGTGAAGAACTAAAAAATGCAACTGAATTCCCTCCTGGACAAAGAAAGAATTGATTCGTTGAACAATGCACAAGCACTGTGTTTTTGCTAGCGCACAGAGCACGGCTGACAAGGGGCGAAACTGTGAATTTTGCAGACATTTGAACTGATATTAGACTTTTGGGGAGGGAAAGAAAAAGGACATTAGTCTTGAAATCATAAGGGAGTAAAGAGAATGAAAGAGAATAAATAAATATTAATCTACCGCTGGAACATCGAAGTGAAACCAGGAACAATGAGAGAATCGCTCAGAGGGGAAAGATAAACTACAAAGAAATGGCAATTTGACTTGTTTGTTATCAGCAATGACAGATGTGAGAGGAAGAGAAGCTTCCAGGGCTGATAGGAAATAATGCTCTGTGGGTTTTCTAGAGAAGCCTCATTCAGGGGCCCCCAGGACATCCTCTCTGGGGTCCCCAGTGAGCCAAGGGAAGTGGAGTTGAGAAGAGGGGTGGGGACAGGACAGGGCAGGCACCTCCCAGGCCACGTTGGGCTGCATTTGGAGCCAACAGGCTGGAGTCAGGCATCATGGATTGGCCTGTTCCTCTTAATCACAAGAGAAAACCCAAATAGGAGAGATAGTACAGTGGGGAGCACACCCAGATTCCACCCCCAGAATCCTAGATGGTCCCTTGAGTTCCACCAGGAGGAATTCCTGAGCACAGAGCCAGGAGTAAGCCCTGAGCATTATGGGGTGTGGCTCAAAAACAAAATCAAAGAAACCCAGGTATCTCTCTTCATTTTTGGAGAGAGAGTCAGTCCAGGAGACTGTCCAGAGAGCATCTCTCCCATAGCGCTTGGGGCTAGTCTATGTTTTTCACTAGAACCAAGGGACAAATGTCTGCATTGGCAAAGGATGTCAGAGCTAAATCTTTGAGTTAAAAATGAAGAAAAGGGGCCCGGGAGATAGCATGAAGGTAAGGCGTTTGCCTTTCATGCAAAAGGCCATCGGTTCGAATCCCGGTGCCCCATATGGTCCCCCGTGCCTGCCAGGAGCAATGTCTGAGCATGGAGCCAGGAGTAACCCCTGAGCACTGCCGGGTGTGACCCAAAAACCAAAAAAAAAAAAAAAATGAAGAAAAACAGTTAATACTATAATAAATAAATAAATAAATAAATAAATAAATAAATAAACAAAGGGTCAAAGAACTATTTCCATGAAGGCCACGGACTTTCAATACCAGGTCTCTAGTCCTCAGCATCACCTTGTCTCTGAGCACTGCTGGGAGTGACTCAGAGCACTGAGTCAAGAGTAGCCCCAACACATGATTCACTGAATGTTGCCCCAAAGTTTAAAAAAAATAAATGAATTCTAGGGAAGGAGTGATAGCACAGCATTTGTCTCGCACAGGTTCAATCTCCAGCATCCCATAAGGTCTCCCAAGCACTGCCAGGAATGATTCCTGAGCCAGGAAGGAGTAACCTCAGAGCACTGCCATTGTGACCCCAAAACCGAAAAAAAATTAAATTAAATAAATGAATAAATTTACAATTAATACAAATTTTCGTGTAATAGAAATAAACATTATATTTGTGATATAAATTTTTGATTCAATTCATATCAAAAACTCAGGCCCAGTAGTCAGGGAGATATCATGAATAATCAGAGCTTGTAGATTACATGCTCTGATTACATACTAAGTGGGCCCCCGGATGGGATCTGGGGTGACATCCCCTCACTCTTATCCCAATCCCAGCACCACTGGGTGTGACCCCGCTCCTCCCCCATATTCCAGGGTCAAATCCTGTAGTGTCTGCACAGCCAAACCCATTTCCACAGGACTGTTGGTCCCCTTTTACTCTCAGGGCCCCCTCCCAATCAGCCAATACAATTAAAGCAAAATGTTAAAAGACTGGAAATAATGGGAGAGAAAAAAAGATTTACAAGCAAAACCTAATTAGTTAAGGATCCTATATGATTGTAATACTGGTGCAGCTGCAGCGTACAATCATTGATGTGTCATTTAGTGTCAGAGGGAAGAAGAGAGGAAGACAGTCCCATCAACACACTTCACATGGCTTACACGGTCACTGAACAGAAGGAAAAACCCAAGTGAATTATACACTGGGAGAATTACAATAGCAAAATCGTATAGGTGGGAAGCCTCCACCGTTTCTCTCACAGGCGGAGGGAACTTTGTTTTGAGAATGACTTCATAAATATTGATTCCTTCTAATTTTTCCAATAGAAAATAGTCATGATCTTCACTGAAGCTCATTATGACTCGTCATAAAAATACATACAAATGTCAAAGTCTTGGATATGTTTGTGGGACACCTGCCCTGTCCCAGAGGTCATAGATGAAGAAAAGCAATGACACAGAGAACATTTTCGTTGACAAAAAATAAATAAATAAATAAATAAATAAAACCAGCCACATAATAGAAATGAAAGTCCTATGCTTGAGAGAATTTAAACAGGCATTTAAATAGAATTTAAGCAACTCATCAGCTTAAACAGAAAACATTAGTGGAAATTACAAAACACTCAAACTGAAATTTAAAAAAACAATATAGAGAGTGTTTATGCTTGAGACTGGAGAGCAAAGACTCGTGTCTCGCATGTGGGTAACCCCATAGGGTCCCCAGCCCTCACTAGGAGGGATCCTTGAGTGCAGAGCCAAAGTAAGCCCTGAGCACCAAACAACCCTAAAAGGTTTGCAATGTAGCTGAAATCATAAGGGTACATTTGGGACTTTAAAAGGATTTACTGAAGCATGGGGTAAATAATGATAACAGATGAAATGGAGTAATAAAATGTCCTCTTGGAAGAGATAGGAAATGAATAAAGGTAAAATAAAAATCATTCAGACCAATATAATAAATACAGAATTCAGGGTTTCAAAGAACAGAATAGGAAGCCCCCTAAGGAAGTCTCTTCGGTAAAAATCAGACAAGGAGACATGAGAGAAAAACCTTTGAACTTACTCTCCATGACGTCAGAGATGCCAAAGTTCAGAGCATGACATGAACTCATCTGCTATTGCAGTGAGCATGACCATGGCTACACCTGCTCCTAGAGTGTGTGCCAAGAAAGTGGCCTTAGAAACCAGAAACTGATGTTCACAGCAGATCAGCAACAAAAATTCACTCTTTTCTCAAATGGAATGAAAACCAGGCCATGATAGATTATGGGTACACCAGACCGTGCAGCAGAAGGCTGTAAGAGGAGGAGGTGGATCAAGGCCCCACCCTGTAGAAGCCATGCCTGCTGAGTTCATCACTCAGAATCACTGCTTTGTCAATGACCCTGCCTCACCACCCCTGAACATTTCTCTTCGGGGACACCAATCTGGCCAAGTCTCCGGGTATGTCAGAATTTGGGCTGATATCACTAGGGCTTTTTGGAACAAGGGCAGGCACCTTCCCTCCCTATCATATCTCCTTCCAGGAGGCCTGGCAGCTGAGAGCATGTCCCTAGAATTCGTAGTGTCAGTAATAATGTTTTGAACTTCTGAACAACTTCATTTGTTGGATGCTGTCATCCTTATAGGGACACATCAAAATAACAGACTGGATAACTGACAGCAAATGCTTATTAAACCCTTTGCTATTGTATTATTGACTTGACTGAAGATATAATAATTCTCACAAATTTGCTTGCCACTGTTTTTTTCTCTTTCTTTCTTTTTTTTTTTTGGTTTTTGGGCCACACACATTTGACGCTCAGGGGTTACTCCTGGCTATGCACTCAGAAATCGATCCTGGCTTGGAAGGACCATATGGGACGCCGGGGGATCTAACATGGTCCGTCCTACGCTAGCGCTTAGCAAGACAGACACCTTACCTCTAGCGCCACCTTCCCGGCCCCTCTTTCTTTCTTTTTTAAATCTTATGCCTTCTACTCCTTTTTCTTTTTTATTTTTCTTCTATTTGCTCTCACTTTTATGAAAGCAAAATGTATTTCCTAATAATTTCATTGGTGATAAATTAGTTTTCATTCCTCAAAAAAGGAGGAAAAAAAGAAAGAAAGAAAAAGGAAGGAAGGAAGGAAGGAAGGAAGGAAGGAAGGAAGGAAGGAAGGAAGGAAGGAAGGAAGGAAGGAAGGAAGGAAGGAAAAAGAAA
>PVKC010034866.1:0-13706 GCA_004027635.1 Crocidura indochinensis
CCAAGAAAGAAAACTACAGACCAATCCCACTAATGAACATAGATGCAAAAATCTTCAACAAAGACAGTCTCTTCAACAAATGCTGTTGTTACAACTGGAAAACCTCCTGTAATAAATTGAAAATTGAACTGTATTGGCACTACAGACAATGACTTAGATTAGAAAAACTATTTTTCTTGGATCCTAGAATTGGTCTTATGCCAGGAAACTTCAGGGGTAGGGTCTCCTTTCATTTAGGCCAAGCTTTTCTTTTCCATTTCCCTCATATATTGCTGGGCCTATGCAAACAATAATTGTCACTCTATCACCATTTTTACTTTGCTCCTTTGACTCTAAACCCTAAAAAAACCTACTTAAACTTTTGAGGTTAACATTAACTAATATGCATGTGCATGGAAATGTAAAAAATACCATCCCTTCAATGTTTAAGGAGTCACACAAATTTCATGGCTTTAGATTGCCTTGTGTACCAATAAGAAATGTTATAATGCACATCTGGAGACTTGAGGGACAAAGTAATTGTACATGGGTTCTGTTTTATTTCTTCTTAATATTCCTTGACTGTAAGTTCAAAATTAAGGTGTCAGCAACGGGATTTCTTCTGAGAACTCTGTTTATGGGTGATTGTTCTTACACTGTAACTTTAGCTTGTCCTCTTTCTTTGCATCATGCTCTCATAATTAAAAATAAAAAATAAAAAATTGAAAATTGATCCATACCTCACACCTTACACAAAAGTCAACTCAAAATGGATTAAAGACCTTGAAATCAGACATGAATTCATAAAGTTTATTGAGGAAAAATGCAGAACACTCTAAAACAATTATAACAAAAAATCTTTGAGGATAGAATACCAATGGCAAGATCTTTAGCACGAAACCTTAACAAATGGGACTACATCAAACTAAAAAGTTTCTATATGGCAAAAGATATCTTAATTAAAAAATTAGCACTCAACACGTCAAATATGTAGGATATACAAAGCACTCAGAAAGCTGAGCCCCCCCCCCCAAATCTAATAAATCCATAGATAAATGTGGAGAAGAAATGAATAGACACTTCTCTGAGGAAGAAAGATGGAGAGCCTGTGCAGAGTACAGGCATGGGGTGGGTGGGAGGTGGGAGATTTGGGACAATGGTGATGGAAACGTTGCACTGGTGATGGGTGGTGTTCTTTACATGACTGAAACCCAAACACAATTATGTATGTAATCAAGGTGTTAAAATAAAAAATGTTAAAAAAAAGAAAGAAAGATGGTCAAAAGACACATGAAAACATGCTCACCTTCACTCATCAGTAGGGAAATCCAAACTAAGACAACAATGAGATACTACCTTACACCAGTGAGGATGGCTCACATCAAAAATATTAAGAGCTATATCGTTGGCAGGGATGTGGTAAGAAAAGAATTCTCATCCACTGCTGGTGGGAATGCTGCCTTGTCCAATCCCTATGGAAAACAGTGTGGAGAGTGCTCAGTAAACTCAGAATTGAGTTGCCATATGATAAATGCTCTCCTGGGCATTTATCCCCAAATTAGAAGGATATTCATCCCAAAGTATGTGTGCACTCCACTATTTATCATAGAATTCAGTATAATAGCCAAGATTTGGAACCAACCTCGATGTTCATCAACAGATGATTGAATCGTGAAGATGTGGTATTTATATGCAATGGAATACTACATAGCAATTAGAAATGAAACAATCAGATTTTGCAGCAATGTGGATGGATCTTCAAAATATTATGTTAAATTAAGTAAGCCAGAAGAAGAAAGATAACCACAGAATGTTTTCTGAGATACTAAAGTACTGAGGTACTTAGAATATACACCATATATACACATAATATTTCATGAACAAATACAATGATCTAATAGGGTAGAAACTCCAAACACTGTAGTTACCAACTTTTATTGGGAGTAGTATCAAAAATACGTGGAAGAGGAAAAACACAAAGCCTTAACTATACATTATACTATAAAGAAACTAGCAACAACAGAAACAACAGCGAACAGTTATGTAATCAGTCTTTTACTACAAAGCCTATAATAATATCTTAGGTATCCTATACGCAGTTACACGTAAAGAATATGATTGAAAGTCAGTGACTCCATTCGAAGCATTTCATAACAATGTGTATTAATGCCTTAATCTTACTATATTTAAAATAACCTCTCAGCTTTTCTGTTCTTGGATACAAGCATGAACAACCTAATTTGACACCTTGGTGCTCAATCACACTATATACCATATTCAGCTTGCATTATGAAAATGTCTTGATAAATCACTCTAATATACCATTTTTTTCTCTGGTGTATGGCCTCTATTAGGACCTGAAACATGTGACCAACCAGATTACTGAAGCAATAAACTATGAACCAGAGAGGTATATTATAGGATCTAGTCATTGAACACATTTGGGCAAAATTACATTTGCTTTCTCTTCTCACTACTTCTTTCCTTCTTACTTCCTTTCTTTTCTTCTTCTACCTCTTCTTCCTCATTATCATCAATTCAATCTATGTCAAATAAATCTCACACTGTTACTTTCTCTTTAGGAAAGGAATTTCAATACATATGATTCAGCAGATAGGATACATAAGGTAACATATAGGCCTCAGTAACACATTGTTTAGTACTCGAGATGCAAAACTTATGTGTATCCTAGATTGCTCCAATCATTACCTAATCCTAAAACCTTCATTTAGGAAGGCCGAACCCCATCACTGACAAAATCCCTAGGAATTAAGAAAACCTCCCAACTTAGACACACAAGCCCAATCTATTTTAGTTATTAGTTCTTCTACCTTATTTTTACCACATTTACTGATTTTTCTGCTCTCCTCTTATTTCTTGCTCTCTCTGCTTTTTCTTAAGCTATACCTAAGTAAATTATTCTATATTTTATGTGGGTATGAGTACATAGAGAGAGGACTCCTCCATGAGAGCCAACCCTAAATTGAAAACAACCTCTGTCTATAGTGTATATAGCCCCTCCTTTATACTATCCATTTTGCCCCATTTCAGAAATCCTACTATCCCTTTACCCCCTATCTGATATCTCATGTTATTAATGTTCTTGATCCTCATTTCTTAACCTATTAGGTATCAAGACCGACCTCCTACCCCAATAAGCCATCATCGAGCACCCAAGCGAAGGTACACCCACTCAGACCAACAACTAGTCCCCGACAAGAAACTACAACCAACACCTCTGCTGACTTATGCCGTTTAGCCCTTCTTCTCTCCACTCCGAAACGTGGACTGTTGTTTGATACAGGACTCAGCTCCAGAAGTATTCCTGGCACAAGAACTCTACCCTGGCCCTTTGTGACACAAATCTTTTCTCAATCTCAAGAAGACTAGAATGTGTGATGAAAATGTGCCCTGGCTCCCACACCCCACAGGAAAATCTCAAAAGACAATGGGGAAGACTATTTTACCTTGATTAGTTAAAGACATATATAATACTATCACTTAATCTGTTTATCCCCAAATGTAAGGAAGTCTCCTGCATCATTTAAATCCATTAATTTTTTAAACTTATTGTTCTTTATTTTTTCCTTTACATATATGTAAGTATATATATTATAGAGATATATATATAATGGTAGATATATATTTTTCTTTTTGGTCTTGTTTATGTTTTCTTTTCTTTCTTAACTCTACCTGTATTGGTTCTGCTTGATACAAAAACCTACAAGAAAAAGTCTTTCCTGAGACTATAGCTCAGGTCAAAACCAGGGCACAAAGGGATGGAGCCTAACACTCTCACCCCCAAATGCACCAGCATTATAATATAGCATCATTTCTTCTTGCAAAAGCATATTAAAGAATGGGAAATTGTACTATAGAAACAAGCTCTTATATAATACGGATAAGAACTCATACACATAACAATACAGGGGCACCTCCCATCTTGAACATATATCATGTGGACCCAACTGAGAATCCAGGTGATTAGACAACGACCATCCAACCCTGAACCCGATATCTCTGACATAAAACTGGCATAGCTTTCTGCCCTAGCTCCAGGAGCAATCTCCCTCTGGGACTTTCCTAATACTACTCTGACACCAACATATGCCAGTTTTGATATGACTTCCTGACAACGAGGAAATGACAACAACTTGGTCTAAGACAGGTAGTCTCAGCTCATCTCCCAATGATAAGATGAAATCAGAAGACATGTCATCCTTTGATTTGTACAAAAGCAAGTTTGCTATCTACAGAAGACTGTCTCTGATAACCATGACAAGGTGGAACTTATCCTGGGCCCAACAAAAAGGACCCTAGTCTAGGCCTTGGTCTATGATATGTACAAAAACCAAGATCTCTATTTCCAGACGTCTGTCTGAAACAACTGCAACCAAGCAGATCTTCTGGAAACATAATGAAAGACTCTATTCTAGGATTTGTCCTAGGATCAGCATAAAAACCTAGACCACCATTTACAGAAGACTAATTAAAACAACAGTGATGGGTCACAACTCTGAGAACCATAAAGACTTGATCCTATGCTCCATCCTTTGACCTGTGCAAATATCAAGATCTCTAGCTACAGACATACGATAAAGTGTAAAGTTTTCAGACACCAAGAAGGACTTAGGAGAGAGTAAAAATGCATGTACAGAGTCTGTTGTTATTCCCATGACAAGGGCGGAGAAAGTCTATATCTTTTAGGCCATGGGAATTCCCTTTCTAATCTCCCAATATTTACTTTGTGTATGCCAAAAAAAAAAAGAAAAGCATAAATCAATTACTTTAATTTTGTTAATTTTGTTGTTTGTGGATGTTTTATTTTTGTGCTTTGTTTTGTTTTTATTTCAGGACCAAAGTTATTATGTTGCCACAGTCTATATTGCTCTGGATTTTCCAGTTTTCTGTTTGATATTTTTAATCTTTTAGTTTATTTTTTATTGTTGTTATGTTTTTCTTCCTTTTCCCTTCCTGCTCTTAAATTGATAGATATAGCCTCTAGATGGACTCCTCCCATTTTGTGCTTGTCAGATTTTTGCTCCATTATATTTTATTATTATTTTTTCTCCTTCCTTCAAACAGAACCACACAACTTGACCCATTTTGTTCTCAAACACAAATGGAGAGGGAAAGAATGGAGGGTACCAAGACCAAACAGTCATATGAATATTAAGTAGAAAAAAACATGTTCAAACTTAAACACCAAATCCAAACCCAATGACAACAGAATTGATACCCAATTTACAACATACTAGACACATAGAGAATCACTTATAATAGCAGCCTGAGGGGTAATAGAAAGGTATGTGGAATGCATGCTGGGAACAGGGTTGGAGGAAGGACAACATTTTGGTGGAAACGCCCCTAACTCAATATCACTATGTACCTAAAAGTTAGGTGAAAGATATGTACTCCATATTGACTAAAATTAAAAAAAATGTAAAAAATTTTTTTCTAACTCAAAGAAAAAAAGATCAATGTCAATGAAATCTCCTTTTATCAATGGTCATTCAGTTGTAAATTTAATTTGGAGAAGGAAATGGCATTGTATTTTTTGCAAGTAAATAAGAATGAATTTATATTAAACAGTTTTCAGGTCTACATAAATGTATAGAGAAAAAAGAGAAGTTTACACAGGGAATGCAGGAAATGAGTGTTACTAAATAAACTGCAAGGAAGAAATGGACGTAGTGAAAACTTAAAGAATAGCTTAGAGGAAGAAGTATAATGTGCTTTCATTTCCAGTTTACCTTGAGGTGGTTATTTTATAACTTAATCCATTCAAGAAACATTTTTTTCATTCTTTATTTAAACACGTTGATTACATACATGTTTGAGTTTGGGTTTCAGTCATGTAAAGAACACCACCCATTTATGAGTGCAACATTACCATCACCAATATCCAAATCTCTCTCCTCCCCACCCAACACCCACATGTACTTTACAAAGGCTTTTATTTCTCTCATACATTCTAATTATTAGAATAGCTCAAAATTAAGTCATTTCTCTAACTAAACTCATCCCTGTTTGTGGTGAGCTTCATGAAGTGAGTTGTAACTTCCAGCCTTCTCTCTTTTGTGTCTAAAAATTATTATTGCAAGAATGTCTTTCATTTTTCTTATACCCATAGATGAATGAGATCATTCTGCATTTCTCTCTCTCTCTGACTTATTTCACTCAGCATAATAGATTCCATGTACATCAATGTATAGGAAAAATTCATGACTTCATCTCTCCTGACAGCTGCATAATATTCCATTGTGTATATGTACCACAGTTTCTTTAGCCATTCGTCTGTTGAAGGGCATCTTGGTTGTTTCCAGAGTCTTGTTATGGTAAATAGTGCTGCAATGAATATAGGTGTAAGGAAGGGATTTTTTGTATTGTATTTTTGTGTTTCTAGGAGTGGTATAGCTGGATTGTATGGGAGCTCGATTTCCAGTTTTTGGTAGAGTCTTTAGGGTTTTCTAAGTAGAGTATCATGTCAATTGCAAACAGCGAGAGCTTGACTTCTTCCTTTCCTCTCTGGATTCCCTTGCTATCTTTTTCTTGCCTAATCACTATAGCGAGTACTACCAGTGCTATGTTGAATAGAAGTGGTAAGAGAGGACAGCCTTCTCTTGTGCCAGAATTTAAAGGAAAGGCTCTTAGTTTTTCTACATTGAAGATAATATTTGCCACTTGCTGAGAGTTTTGATCAAGAATGGGTGTTTGACCTTTCTCTGCATCTATTGATATGATCATGTGATTTTTATTTTTCTTGTTGTTGATGTTGTACATTATGTTGATAGATTTATGGATATTAAACCATCCTTGCATTCCTGGGATGAAACCAACTTAATCGTAGTGGATGATCTTCTTAATGAGGGATTGAATCTTATTTTCCAGGATTTTGTTGAGGATTTTGCATCCGCATTCATCAGAGATATTGGTCTGTAATTTTCTTTTTTCGTAGCATCTCTGTCTGGTTTAGGTATTTTTAAGTTGATCAGTTTTATGTATCTTGTTTAGGTAACAATTTGTAAGTAATATTTTCTAAATATTGCATCACCAAAATGTCCATAATCCTCCACTAATAACAATAACCTTATGTCATTTTTTATGTATCTCATTTTCCCCCATATCCTTAGCCCCATTGGTAACCCAGATTTGTGACTCATGTTAAGAATTTGACATCATTTGATAATACATTTTCATACATTTCTATGCTTATTTCTCTACATACCACAAGTGAGTGAGGTCATCCAGATCTATTAGTTGTATCTACACTGTAGTAAAATGTAAGATTTCACCTTCTTCTTACTGAATAGTATTTCAATGTGCGTACATGACCCCATATCTTTTTATGCTCAACTGCCTTTGAACATAAGTTCTATAATGAACATATAGGTGTATAGGATTTCATATAGTAAAGCAGGACTTTAAATGTATTTTGAATTTACAAAGAACATTGTGAATCTTTAACAGGCCTCTACTTACAGAAATACTGTTTATGTACATTAAAAACAAATAAATATTAAATAAGGAAGGAATCTGAGAGAGCCTATTGTATAAGAGTTGATCAAAAACATATTGTATAAAATAGTTTGAATAGCTTTAGATTTTCCATAATATCTTTAACATTGCATCCCTAGAGTAAAATACACCAAATAAATTTATAATATATTTTAAAGCAACAGTTATCGTTCGTTTTCAATTCTCCTGTTAGTATCATGATTCCACCCACAAAATTTACCACTCCTCTGAGAAATAGTATGTAGAAGGGGACAGCAGGACACAGGACATTCGAGGAAGTCAAAGACTCTGTGTCTGCGGCTACTACCTCTGGTCCTATCTCCTCCTTACATTTTCTTTGACCATGGGCATTTGCAGATAACATATCCACAGGATATTTGCTGGGAATATCCCAAGATTCCTTGCATCAACATAGAATCTACTTTCAGTGACCCAAGTTCAGACATGATTTACATATTAATCTTAATAAGCAAATCTGTAATACACTGTAATTAAATAGAAATTATTTGCTCAAAATGAAAATATTCTTCATTCAATAGATAGCATGCATTAATAGAATTATTTTTGAAAAATATTCCAAAAGAAATATTTGTGAGGCATTTAATATTCAAGAAAGAATTCTTTGCACCCTACCATACAACATATGTTCATCCCTCACCCAAGATATGACTAGTTGCAAGCTGAAAACTAAGGTAACTGTAGGCAACAATAGTTTCTAAATTTTTCTTTTAATTTTTAATTGTGCTTAAGTCATGTAATGTTGCAATATTCATCTCTTCACCAATGCACGCTTCCTGCAGCAACTGTAATATTTAACCCAGTAGAGTCTGGACTGCTGGTAGAGTGGTAAATATGTTTGGTCTATTAAACAAAAAGAAAGCCCTTTTTCCTTTAACTAGTTCCTGTCATGCATTTAAGAAAGGAAAAAAAGTCCATAGAAAGAACACTGCAAGTCTATTTTAGTGGCTTTAGGGGCCGAAGAGATAGAATGGAGGTAGGGTGATTGTCTTGTATGCAGAACGATTGTGTTTCAAATCCTGGCATCCCATATGATACCCCATGCCTGCCAGGGGCGATTTTTCTGAGCATAGAGCTAGGAGTAACCACTGAGCACTGCCGAGTGTGATCGAAAAACAAAACAAAACAAAACAAAAAAAGAGTGGTTTTAGTTCTCGGGGAGGGTTCTCACCTGGCAGTGTTCAAGATGATTCCTGTCTCTGTGCTCAAATATTAGTCTTGGTGAGCTCAGAGTAATATATTTGGTGCTAATGGCTGTTTAAATTAAAATAGTCTGCTCTTCCTATCAATAAATATGTTGTATTCTTTTGTCTTCATTATGACTGAAAAATTGTTATTTTGCTTCATGATCCCTTTTTTGACAGTCATTTTGATAACTGTAACATGACTAGTTTACATTGTAACTCTTTGTAGGAATTTTTAAGTTGCTTGTGGGATGTGTCATATTTCAGGAAGAGAAGCAAGTCACACCTCCAGTAAAGAAACTGCCATTATCTACTATGTGGTTCCCATGGCATCACTAACTCGATCCAGTTTCAGCAGCCTAGCATTTCCATAGAAACAGGCTTTCACAATGTAAAAGAATGTTCTCTCCCTTAGAAATATCAGTTTAATTAAAAAAGGAAGTGCATTTATCCTATCAGCAAATTTCCACAAACTATCTGTGTAACTCCACCCCGGGTTACAGGTGAAGACCCACCCATTTATCAGAAGAGTCTTGGGCAGATATGACCTGTAACTTTACCTTCAAGACCCCGCCCATTTCCATGGAAAGGGTAGATAAGTCTTTGACCAGAGAGGATTAGGCCTTTTTGCCCTTTTTGCCAGCATGGAGAAGTATGAGGAAAAGAAATGGCCAGACAAGTCAAGAAGCAGGGCAAGCTAAGGATAGCATACATAAATGGTTGAGATTGACTTCACGTGTGGTGGTTAGGGCATGAATAAAGTTGATGCTTCCTGAAGCCTGCCTGTGAGTGAGACTTCTTTCCGCCATTCACCTAAACCTGGAACCCGCCAGCTGAATGGGGGTTGCAGAGCCACGTGGCCTGGGATGGCAGAGAAAAGCCTCCATCCACCATCCAAGTCCATCCTAGGGCCTAATGCCCTAGGAGTGTCCTCGGAGTTAGTGCATATCCTAGTCCTAAATCTGAAACTATTACAAGGCTTGATATACAATCACCATCAGTATTCAAGTAACTCACATAGAAATTGAAAAATTAGAGTACTCCTGACTTTAATTATTTAGTATAAGTGTCTTTTATTTTCCCAACAGTAACATTT
Source organism: Crocidura indochinensis (assembly GCA_004027635.1). NCBI lineage: Eukaryota > Metazoa > Chordata > Mammalia > Eulipotyphla > Soricidae > Crocidura > Crocidura indochinensis. The sequence goes on from PVKC010034866.1 coordinate 9,796, forward strand.
GAAAACAATTTTTTCCATCTTTATTAAACATCATGATTACAAACATGATTATAGTTGTATGATTTCATTCATGTAAAGAACACCCCCATTCACCAGGGGAACATTCACACCACCAATGCCCCAAATCTCTGTCCTCCCACCCCACCCACTCCTGTAATCTAGACATGCTTACTCTCTCCCTCATTCATTCACAATGTTAGAATAATTCTCAATGCAGTTGTATCTCTAACAGCCCTCATCACTCTTTGTGTTGAGCTTCATGTTATGAGCTGCACCTTCCAGTCCTCATCTCTTTTGTCTCTGAGAATATCTGCAAAAATGTCTTTCAAAACTATCTTAAAACCCATACATGAGTGAGACTATTCTTTATCTGTCTCTCTATCTCTAACTTATTTCCCTCAGCATAATAGATTGCATGTATATCCATTTATAGGAAAATTTCATGACTTCATCTCTCCTCATGGCTGCATAATATTCCATTGGGTATATATACACAGTTTCTTTAGCCATTCATCTGTTGAAGGGCATTTTGGGTGTTTCCAGAATCTGGCTATTGTATATATCTCTGAAATGAAAATAGGTGTAAGAAAGGGATTTTTGTGTTTCTGGGGTATATTCCTAGGAGTAGTATGGCTGGATATTTTGGGAGCTCAATTTTCAGTTTTTGGAATAATCTCCATATTGCTTTCCATAAAGTTGGACTAGTCGGCATTCCCACCAGCAGTGAAAAAAGCGTTCCTTTCTCTCCACAATTCTGCCACCACTGCTTGTTTTTCTTCTTTGTGATGTGTGCCAATCTCAGTGGTGTGAGATGATACCTCATAGTTGTTTTGATTTGCATCTCCCTGATGATTAGTGATGTGGAGCATCAGTTCCTGTGCATTTTGGCCATTTGCATTTCTTCTTTTACAAAGTAGACACTTTGTTCATTTCTTATCCCCATTCTTTGATGGGGTTAGATTTTTTTTCTTGTAAAGTTCTGTCAGTACCTTGTATATTTTGGATATTATTCATTTATCTGATGGGTATTGAAAGAATAATTTATCCCACTAAGTGGATGGCTTTGTATTCTGGGCACTACTTCCTTTGAGGTGCAGAAGCTTCTCAGCTTAATATAGTCCCATCTGTTTATCTCTGCTTCCACTTGTTTGGAGAGTGCTGTTTCCTCCATAAAGATGTATTTAGTCTCAATGTCATGGAGCATTAGACCTACATATTGTTTTATATATCTTATAGTTTCAGATCTGATATCAAGGTCTTTAATTCATTTGTATTTTACCTTCGTACATGGTGTTAGCTGGTGTGAGTTCACTTTTTTGCAAGTGGCTAACTAGTTGTGCCGAAGCCACTTGTTGAAGAGGCTTTCCTTGCTCTATTTAGGATTTTTTGCTCCTTTATCTAAAACTAGGTGGTTGTATGTCTGAGGAACATTCCCTGAATACTCAAGCCTATTCCACTGATCTGAGGTCCTGTCTTTATTCCAATAACATGCTGTTTTGATAACTATCACTTTGTAATAAAGTTTAAAGTTGGGGAAAGTAATTCCTCCCATAATCTTTTTCCCAATGATTTCTTTAGCCATTCCAGGTAAATTTACTGTTTCAAATGAATTTCAGCAGTGTTTGATCCACTTCTTTGAAGAATGTCATTAGTATCTTTAGAGGGATAGATTTAATCTGCACAATACTTTTGGGAATATTGCCATTTTAATGATGTTGATCCTGCCAATCCATGAGCAGGGTATGTGTTTCCATGTATGTGTTTCCATGTTCTATCTTATTTCTTGGAGCAGTGTTTTATACTTTTCTTTGTATAGGTCCTTCACATCTATAGTCAGGTTATTTCCAAGATATTTGAGTTTCTGAGGCACTAATGTGAATGGGTTGTTTTTTTAATGTCTATTTCTTCCCTATCATTATTAGTGTATAAAACGGCCATTGATTTCTGTGTGTTAATCTTGTAGCTATATGAATCTATTGTTTCTAGAAGCTTTTTATTAGTCTTTAGGGTTTTCTAAGTAGATATCATGTCATCTGAAAACAGTGAGAGCCTGACTTCCTCCATTCCTGTCTTGATTCCCTTGGTATTTTTTTCTTGTCAATTGCTATAGCAATTACTTGCAGTACTATGTTGAATAGGAGAGCTGAAAGACGACAGCCTTGCTTGTACCAGAATTCAGAGGAAATGCTTTTCTCCACTGAAGATAATATTTGCCACTGGCTTGTGGAGATGACCTTAACTATATTGAGAAATGTTCCTTTCATTTCCATCTTGCTGAGAGTTCCGATCAAGAATGTGTGTTGGACCTTATCAAATGCTTTCTCTGCATCTATTGCTATGACATGTGATTTGTATTTTGTTGTTGTTGCTGATGTTGTGTATTATGTTGATATATTTATGAATGTTAAACCATTCTTGCATTCCTGGAATGAAACCTACTTTATCATACTGAATGATCTTCTTGATGAGGCATTGAATCCTGTTTGCCAGGATTTTTTTTGAGGATCTTTGCATCTGTGTTCATCAGGGATATTGGTCTGTAATTTTTTTGGCAGCATCTCTATCTGGTTTTGGTATTAATATGATGTTGACTTCATAAAACCTATTTGGAAGTGTTCCTATTTTTTCACTTTCATGAAAGAGCCTGGCTAGGATTGGTAGTAGTTCCTCTTAAAAGATTTAAAAGAATTCATTACTGAATCAATTTGGTCCTGGGCTTCTGTTTTTTGGCAAACTTTTAATTACAGTTTTTATTTTCTCAATAGTTATGGGGGTGTTTAGATATGCTGCATCCTATTTATTCGACCATGAAAGGTTATTAGAGTTCAAGGATTTATCCATTTCTTCCAGGTTCTTATATATATTAGCATCGAGAATCCCTAAGTAGTCTCTGAATACCCTTTGTATCTTTGCAGTATCTGTAGTGATCTCCCCCTTTTCATTTTTTGAGGACCACACCCATTTGATGCTCAGAGGTTACTCCTGGCTAAGCTCTCAAAAATCGCCCCTGGTTTGAGGGGACATTATAGGACACCGGGGGAATATAACCGCTGTTCTCCTTTGCTGGCGCTTGCAAGGCAGACACCTTACCTCTAGAGCCACCTCACCGCCCCCCCCTTTTCAATTCTAACACGTGCTATCAAATTTTTCTGCCTCTATTTCTTTGTGAGTTTTACCAATGGTCGATCAATCTTGTTTATTTTTTCAAGAACCAACTTCTGCTTTTATTGATCTTTCAGATTGTTTTTTGAGTTTCCACTTTATTGAATTCTGCTCTTATCTTTGTTATTTCCTTCTGTCTCCCTATTTTTGGTTCTTTTTGTTGATCATTTTCTAATTTTATAAGCTGTGTCAGTAAGGTATTCATTTATGCTCCTTCCAATTAATCTATTTTCCCTTCAAAAATAATTTAAACCCTTTTCACCCTCCCCAACCCCTTAAGTCCTTTTAACTAAAAAATTATCCCTAAATGATTTTGAGTGCACAGTGTGTTTCAAGACATAAGTGCTTGTTTACAAATAAAAATAAGAGCATGATGGATAAAAATATAATGCCAATCAAAAGGCTTTTCAGACAAAATCACAGGCTAAATTGCTCCAGATTTCGGTCATGTAAAGAACACCCCTATTCACCAGGGGAACATTCCCAGCACCAAACCATTTTAAAAGACTTAAAGTACATGGATATACTTTTAAATATTTCTTTAGATGTATTTTCTTAATAGATATAACTCATATCTTCTTATGTAGCAGCAATCTCCCATTTGTTTGTATCTACTTAGTAGGGAATTCTAGTAGATAAATTTCATTAGTGTTCTGAGTTCATGTTGAAATCAGGTTAGGGGTTGTTTAGCTTGTTATTTTTACCCCCATATGCACCAGTGGCATTGTTCCTTTTTACATAGGTACATT
>PVKC010034867.1:0-13636 GCA_004027635.1 Crocidura indochinensis
TTTTTTTTTTTTTTTTTTTTTTTTTTTTTTTGGTTTTTGGGCCACACCCAGTGACGCTCAGGGGTTACTCCTGGCTATGCGCTCAGAAGTCGCCCCTGGCCTGGGGGACCATATGGGGCACGGGGGATCGAACCGCGGTCCGTCCAAAGATAGCGCGGTAAGGCAGGCACCTTACCTCCAGCGCCACCACCCGGCCCCTTAAATGAACTTTCAAGAAGATAAATGCAACTGACAACCACCATGGCCTTTGCAGACTATAACCTGATGGAAGTCCACTTCTATGGGAGATAGCTTTCCATATAATTAAAAAAAACACACACAAAACATAAAAGGTAGAAATGTTAGTGTATGGCATTTTACTTAGACATGGCACTTGAATAAACACACTGTAATGACAGTTGAACCTGGACACATCCCCTGGAAACATCCCTGGGTATTTACCTTCTGGTCAATACAGGTATAAGAGGAAAAACTTGAACATTTGCAGGAGATTCAGGATAGTGACCAGAGTATAGCCTGCTGCTCTGCGGGAAGACAGATGTAAAGCATTAGGGAGACAATGCCTGCTTTGTCTATTCCTCTCTCATTCTTTCTTGAACCCAGGCCTTCCCTGCCACCTCTGACTGGTGAATTTCCATCCCCCCCCTCTCAAAACTCCCAGCAGCAGGTGCAAGCTTTAGAATCCAGAAAGAATAAAAAAGGTAATTGGTTTCTACTTCTGTCTTTGTCTCTGAGTCTGGAAAAGTGGAGCACTACATGGTTGGAGTCCCTTCAGGGCCCCTGTGAGCCTTGCAGCACTGAGCTCTCATAGCCTTGGGCCTCTCTGCAGCATCGGCGCTGTGGTACTGGCAGGATCTCTGCAGCCTTGCAGCAGCTAAGCAGCATGTGGACTTGCATCATACAGCGGTAACTGCTGGATAATGGAAAATTTCTACAAATATTAATTAATTTCCTTTACTACTGGTTTTGCTTGTTCCACAGACTCTGATAATTCATGCTTATGTTCTCATTTGTTTCCAGGGAAATTTTGATTTTCTTCTTGATTTTGGTCCTGACCCAATGATTGTTCAACACTGAGCTGGGAATTCAAGTGTAAAAGTTATGTCACCATTCCTATTTTTAATGAATGTCTATTTTCAGGGAATCAGGGTCAGAAGAAATCTGATACAATTTCTATACTCTTGATTTTATGACCCAGCATGTGGTATGTCTTACTGAATATACCAGGTACATTGGAAAAGAATGCATAGCTAGTTTTGTAAGGATAAAAAGCACTGCATATGTCTACTATTCCACTATCTCCCATTTATTCTTCTTAAGCAGTATTTCCTTTTAAAATTTTAACCAAAGGTGACAGGGTGGTGTTGGATTCTCTCACTACTCTTGTGTTTCCATTGATGTCTTTCTTCCAATCTATTGTCGCTGTTTTAATTTTTTTTCTGACCTTTCATTGGGCATATGTATGTTTACAAGTGTGATTTATTCCTGACATAAATATCTTTTGATCATTTCTTAATGACTTTCTCTATCTGTTATATCCTTTTTAAGCTTGAAGTATATGTAGCCCGATTGATGTCGTTAGAGCCACTCAGCCCTTTTAAAGGGAGTTGTTTGTTTGAAGGATTGTACTCCATCTTTAATGTGCTTATTCTAAATATGTTTCTTACAGGCAGAAAAAATTAGGATTCAATTTTCTGTTCCATTTTGCCATTCTCTGTTTCTTACCTGGTGTAATTATGCCATTACCTTTAAGAGAGATAATTGTCAAGATTTTTTTTGCCATCTTTTTGTAGATGTTTAGAGTGTTTGTGGGGTCTAACTTTCCTTAAAGTGGACATTTCATTTCTTCTTTTAAGGTTGTCCTGATTCTGTAAAGTTCCTTATCTGTTGTTTATCCATAAAGCACTCTATTCTTCTTCATGCCTGAATGTAATTTGGCTAGCTGAAGCAATTTTGGTAAGGAATTAATTCCATTTAATTCCACCACTGCCTTCACACCTGGATGGTTAATTGTGATAAATATATTGTAAATCTTAAAGATAATTCTTCATATATAATTTCACCTTGATATTGATGCTTTCAATATTTTAACTCTATCAGTGGTTTTCATTATTGTGACCAGGTTGTGCTGTGATTTTTTGAAGGGTCTCTTAGCTGCTATTCACCAGCAGTCCACTATGTGGGTGCATATGATCTTCAGTTCTGGAACCTTTTCAACAATGTCTTTGAGTCTTTATAGAGGTTTTCTTCCTATATCTTTGGAACCCTAATATTATTCCTATTGAATGTATCCCAAAATTCTCTAGTCTGTTTGTTAATTTGAGGATTTTTTTCCATTTTCTTTCAATTATTTGAGGCTCTTTTTCAGCATCTTTTTTAATGAAGATATTATGCATCGTTTTTTGCCACTCACTAAGTCTGTTTTCAACAGATCTTCTTCTCTGCCTTCCAATAAGTTTTCATTTTGCCTACCAAGTTTTTAGATACCTGATTTTTCTATTTGATACTTTCTCAATTCTACTCATATCCTCTTGAGTTTTATTGGTTGTTCTTCCCATTCCTTCCATATTCTTTTTGAGTCCTGTGAACATCCATCAAATCTTTTTCTCTAAAGTCTCTATCAGAGAGGTTATATAGGTGGTTGATGTTAGTTGCTTTCTTAGAAGTTCAATATTCATTCACTATGTAGTGTGCTAGGACTTCTTGCCTAGAAGAAATGTGCAGTTACAGAGCAAAGTATACAGCCATACTTTTTTTTTAGTCAGTAGCCTGGGTCCAGAGTGGTTCTTTTGATTCCAAATGATTCACACTCTCACTGCAGCTGCTGGTCTCTGGTCTTGCCTGTCTGAAGGTCATCCTTTTTTTCTGGGTGCAGGAACCTTAATTCAAAAAAAAAATAGGTTAGGCCTGAGAACGAGTGCTCAGGGCCGGGCTCACTGCCACTTGGCTGTCTAGTGGCCAGTCCTCCTGCCCTGCTCAGTTTTGCCTCTGCTCATTCCCTGACACTAAGATCTGTGTCCCTTTAGCTCATCCACACAGTCTGGCCTGTGCAACATTCCACAAGTCGCAGACCCTCTGCTGGATCTAGTCAGGGTAACATTCACTGCCAAATTCTATCTCTGGAAATATCGCCCAATAGGTACTTCGTCACTGCCTCCGTTACTTAAGGTTGCCCCACAGCCATGTTTTTTCCCAGCAATCTGCCTGGAAGCTAGATGTTCGATCTGGTGATTGACCTCTGCCTCTTCTAAAGGAATCCAGTGCTGCTTTGCCAGACTCAGAGTTTAGGAAATTAATTCCGGGGTTACACATGGATGACCAACTCCTGGTATCTTTAAGCTTCCACAGCCATTACTGCTGCTGCAGTCTTTCTGCAATTTTCTATTTATCCTGTAGCTCTGCTTTTTATTTTGAACCCAAACTGCCTTGTACGCAAGGTCAGCATCAGTAAACTTAATTTTGAGTTTCAGTAAATGTAGTATCTGAATTTCTAAATACTACATCTAAAATATAAACTAAATTGTGAGCATGGATTTAGAATAAATGAACTTTCAACGTCACAATTTCTTAAACATAATTAATGCATTTTATTGCATTATATTCTATGAGCTTTTATTGACAAGCTCTTAAGAATTAATTGATCATAATTCACATTTTCCATGTAAATATATCAGGCTCCATATATGCTTAAAGGGAACTGCTTTACATCTGGACTTAGTATATAATATTGAAATTAAATATATCCTGGAGAGATAGACACGAATCTTAGAGTTCCTCTGAAGTAATGTCTTATTAGCATATGGTCATGAGATCAGATCCTGATGTCCTATTTATGATATGTATGTTTCTGGGAACTCTGTAGGAATCATGCACCTCTCAATTTGCAATCTCCAATATCTCAAGCAATTTCTAACCACACCATAACCAGGTCTGTATAATTATTACAAATTGCAAATACACCTTTGTCCTGCCCCATTATTAAAAAAATACTGAAGTGCTATAACCAGTATGTATTACTCATACTTAATTCATGTATGAGCACAGCAGTGACTTCTGATGATCACAACTCATATTTTTATGTCTCAATCAAGAGTGCAACTCCCAGTAGGCACTGATATAAACACTGCAACTTAGCAGGGTAAGCTTCTGTGAGCAACATAACTGTGTGGTTGAGCATTTCATGATGACGTGTGACATTCAGTGAGCACCACAGTTGAAACTTGTGAGTACCACACAGATTCTGAGTCCCAGAACAATAATGGCAAGATTGGGGAAGAAAATATCTATTGAAATATGAATATGTAAAATAAAGAATATGACCTGAGTGACAAATATATAGGCACACATATATAAAAATGCAAAGCAAAAGGCTAATTTTATTCTAATTTTATTTTTAATTTTTGGTAAAATAATATTATTAGTTGAAAATATTGTGAAGTTTTTTATTATACAATTAAATATGTATGTCTAGAAGTTTACTTGCAATCATTTAAAATATATTGAAAACATTTATAATATAAATTTAGAATGTTTGGGTTTGAAGTGTTAACACAATAGGTAGGGTACTTGCCTTGCATAGCACCAACCTGGGTTCAATTCTAGGCATCCCATATGGTTCACCTGCCAGGAGGTATTTCTGAGTGCAGAGCCAGGAGTAACCTCTGGTTGTGTCCCCAAAATAGAACAACACAAAAAAAGAATTAGAATGTACACAACTGATAGGACATTGCTCTTAAAATAAATATATGGCTTTATTGTTTTATCATTTCAACAATTACTGCCAAACTTTTGTTTTGTAATTTTTTCTAGAAAGTTTTGATCATATATTTTGTAAAAACAGACAAAGGGGTGGGGAAATGTATTGGTACAATAAAGCCATACTTACAATAAGGTAGGCAAACAACTTTTTATGAAACAGCAAGTGATTATATGGTTTAGTTGATTAGACACTTGTTTTAATGTTAGATAAGCTGATGGAATAGAAAATTCAGCTACTGCCATGCTTGGGATCTTGGGTTCCATGTCTGATTCTTTTATTTCTTGTAAATGAGATAATAGTACTGATTAATCATGTTCAGCGAAAAAAAAGTTTGTGCAGTGAATGAATTAAAAAATCTATAGCTTATTTATTTATTTATTTATTTATTTATTTATTTATTTATTTATTTTGGTTTTTGGTTTTTGGGCCACACCGGGCGGCGCTCAGGGGTTACTCCTGGCTATCTGCTCAGAAATAGTTTCTGGCAGGCACGGGGGACCATATGGGACGCCGGGATTCAAACCAAGCACTGTAGGTCCTGGGTCAGCAGCTTGCAAGTCAAACACCGCTGTGCTATCTCTCAGGCCCTTTTAGCTTTATTCTAACATAGAAAAATATGTTAGAGTTTCATGTTCTCAGGTTTGTTTGCTGAACTTAATGGGAAAAAATAAAAACAAAAACTACTGCACAGTCTTTCTGTGTGCAGTTTTTTTTCCTTTAGAAATTAAAGAAAATACTGAAGGCAAAAAAATATAAAAGAAATATCAGAAAATTTGTAAAGATAACTTATAAGTACAATGAAAATAAGTAAGCCAAAGTTTTATAAGTAGTAGTCTCAGGAGTTATACCATGCAATGGCTTTCAGTAATTATACTATATTGGATTTTAGCATACTTTTAAATAAGCTGTGGCCTTAAGAGACCTTAAACATTAAATATATTCAATTAATTATAATTCTATTAAATGAAAGCAGTATATATATTTAATTTAATCAAATATTAATGCGCTACTTTTTTGAAGTGTTGCCATTTCATTATTAAAACTTACTTTCTACCTTGAGTGTACCTTGAGTGCAAAGCACATATGTTAATTAATAGATAAAAGCAAATCATTGAAAAGTTAGGCTACAAAAATTCTCTGTTCAATCTGGCACTAAGAAAGAAGAGATAAAGATGGATTTCATGAGTTTACTATACTAAATGGAAAAATAAATATCCTATAAATTCAATTTTTAATGTTTCCCTTCTAAATGAGTATATTCTTAAACATGTTTTATATATTTGTTTTATTGATAATAATTTCCACATCACCTCATCCATAATATTAATTTGAAGTTTTATATCAATATTATTCTACCAATAGCATTATAGTAGATACATCTATTGAACCTTTCAGTCTAATATCTTTCAAATTAAATAAAGTTTATTTTAATGAAATATATTGTATAAAAAACTTTTTAAAAGAATCATATGGTACAACTTACCCACCTTAACTTATATTTTGTCTTAAATTATACTACAGATAGACTTCTACAATTTGAGAATGAACAACATTATAAAGTCAGCATAGTAAATTTTTATATAATATTTAGTTAATTTTTATAGAATATGTAAGAAAGTAACTGGAGGAGTAAATACACATTATTTTTCCATTATTAAAAAAGGAAAAGAAATAAGTCTGTTTGCTTATTATGTTAAGACTATATTATTTGAGACACAAATGAAAATTTAAATTTTTCTTAATGTACAAAAATATTTCTTCATCATTTAACCATTAATTATTACGTGTACTTGAGTTCTAAATATAATGAGATAAAGTTATAAATAGTGCAACTTAAAAAGATAGGAAAATAAAACATTTTTTCTACAGCTTTTTATATTAAAGATAATATGAGAAGAAATGTTGTCAGAAAAAAAAAAGAAAAAAAAAAGAAATGTTGTCAGTTGGTAAAAGATGTTTTCATTTACCATATTTTAAAATAAAAAACCAAACCAAAACAAAACAAAACAAAAAATGGGGCCGGGCGGTGGCGCTGGAGATAAGGTGCCTGCGCTAACCTAGGATGGATTGCAGTACGATCCCCTGGTTCCCCATATGATCCCCCGTGCCTGCCAGGAGCGACTTCTGAGCGAATAGCCAGGAGTAACCCCTGAGCGTCACCAGGTGTGGCCCCAAAACCAAAAAAAATAAATAAATAAAATTAAATAAATATTTATTTAAGCACCATGATGGCAATTATGTTTGTAGTTGGGTTTCAGTCATAAACATAATATCCCCCTTCACCAGTGCAACATTCCCACCATCAATGCCCCTCCTTGCCTGTATTCACAACAGGCATTCTACTTCTCTCATGCTTTAACATTGTCATGCTAGTTGTTAGTGTAGTTATTTCCCTAACAGCATTTACCATTCTTTGTGGTGAGCTTCAAATTGTGAGCAGGTCCCACTTTTACCTTCTAATACTTTGAGTTCCCTCAATATGCCTGATACTAAATAGATACTAACTAGTGTTCTGTTGACACTAAGAAGTTCTTGTAAATCTTTTTCTGTGAGATGATTTTATATAGCCTTAAATTATATAGCATGATCAAAACACATTGTGTCAGTTAAAGGGAATAAAAACATTTTGTGATTTAAAAACTGTACGATGTACCATTTGTTTTGATCTTCTTAAATCAGCTTAATAGAATTTAGTCCATATACTAGGATTTTACTCAGTATACTTTCACTTCTAAAACCACCTACTTGAATGACTAAGAATAGTAATTTTTCCTACTAAATTCTTGACCAAATTCTCATAAACGCCATTGAAAAAAATCTTGGATTATGCATAATGTGCATAGTATTTTTATATCCCTCATTTTGGCCAACCTTCTCCAGTGTTCTGCCTTACATCATATTTTCAAAGCCACATCATTTGAAAAAATTGTATTGATTGCCTTTCTCCTATTTCTCATCCTTAATTTCCTTTGAAACAATGAAGTTTGACATTGTTCCCAACACAAAAGCGAAATTAATATCAATAACATTTTGAAGACCATAGAAATGTCAGCTTTATTGACACTTCTTCAAAATTTCTTTCTATACTGTTTTCTTATACTTTACATTAGCAGTCACAGCTCATGTTTATTTGTTTGTTTGAATTTTGCAATGCTGGAGATTGAACACAGGATGTTGGTTGACAGGTTTTTTTTTTTTTCTGGGCCACACCCACTTGATGCTCAGAGGTTACTCCTGGCTAAGCGCTCAGAAATTGCCCCTGGCTTGGGGGACCATATGGGATGCAGGGGATTGAACCACAGTCCTTCCTTGGCTAACGCTTGCAAGGCAGACACCTTACCTCTAGCGCCACCTCACCGGCCCTGCTGGTTGACAGTTTTAAAATGATAAGTATTGAGATTTTCTCCTCATTTTTGTTGTTGCTGGATATAAAACCCTGCTCCGATTATTTAATTTGTTTTATTCTTATTTTTATATTTTGTCTATATTTTATCTGATTTATATATTTTTTATTTTCTATAGAAGAATATTATTCAAACTCACAGTATCAACCATAATTTGGATGGTATATTCATTCACTTGTTCATTTAGTAAATATTGATTGTTCACCTGTGATATGCAAAATATTATAGATATTGCTCTAAAGCTGTTCAATATGGATCAAAATTGATTTAAAAATGTGGAAAAGTTAAGAACACTAGATGAATGTGTTGGTTTACATTCAGGGTTTACCAAAAATAATCAGAAAAATAATCAGAGATTTCTAAATTTTAAAAAGATAAAAGTTTTATTTTATTTCAGAAAGTTGAGTCAATATTTAAGCAGAAACTTAAATAATATAAATCTAGACCTGCATATATTACTATATAGTCACTAATTGAAAATAATTTTACCCAGGGCAGAACGAACTTGATGGGATTATGTGGCCTCCACTGCATACAGGATTGACATTCTCATTTACACATTCTTCTCATTAAAAAGCAAATATAATCAAGTTAAAAAAAATGAAGAAAGTAATTTAAAATCATATTTAATAGTTATCTTCCTCATGCTTCTGTCTGATAGCAAATACTGCTTTTTAAATTTTTATGTACTATTCTTTGTATTTTTTTCTACCTTGATGTCTTTTCTTTTAACCTAGAAAATAGCCTTTCACATTTGTTTTGTTGTTGTTGCTGTTGTTATTGTTGTTGTTATTTCCATCTTCTAACCAGTCTCACACAAAATGATCCATAATATTTTTCTTAAAATGGAATTCATCCAGGGACTGGAGCAATAGCACAGCGGTAGGGCATTTGCCTTACACGTGGCTGACCCAGAACAGTCGATCCCCCAGGAGCAATTTTTTTTAATATCTTTATTTAAACACCTTGATTACAAACATGATTGTAGTTGGGTTTCAGTCACGAAAAGAACACCTCCCTTCACCAGTGCAATATTCCCACAACCAGTGTCCCAAATCTCCCTCCTTCCCACCCCACCCCCAGCCTGTACTCTAGACAGGCTTTAGCCAGGAGTAACCCCTGAGAGTCACAGATGTGCCTCCCCCACCCCCAAAAATGTAATCCATCCATCTGGTTTCTCACTTTACTTGATCTCAAAGACTCTCTCTCATTGTCCCTTGGTAAAATTTAAATATAAACAGAAAACCAAAATCTGCATCATAATCCCCTCATTATTCCAGTCTTATCTTATTCTCAGATTCCATCTTACTATTCCTTCCCTGCATATGCTTTCCTGCAGATTCCATAATTCCTCTATTGTCTGCAATATTATTTCTTAAGGATGACAATTTCCACTTTATTGTCTCTAAAAAGGCCTTTAATATTTTCAGGTCTCATTTTCATTACCTGTAATGGGACGGTGATACTACATATTCATAGGATTGCAGTATAAAATGCTGAAAAAAAAAACATAAGTCTTAAAAACACAATGTGTTTTCCATTATGGAAATCTTATAGTAGTATCACAGTGTCTAGCATATATTTGATCTTCAGTTAATACTTTTTGTTTGATAACTACTAACTATCCACTTGAGTCTCATATCTTAATTATGACATTTTATTGAAATCATTGTGATTTGCAAACTTTTTTATAGTTGGGTTTCAGAAAAGATCAAAGAGGAAGTTAATGAAGAGATAAAGATATTGTTTGAAATTAATTATAAAAATCTATGGAACATAGCAAAAGCAGTAATTTGGGGGAAGCAATTTCATAAGGGAAGAAGAAAAAGATCAAATCAACAACCTAAAACACACTCTAAATATCTGAAAAGCCAACATAAAGAAACCCATAAACAAGCATAAGAAACAAAATAATAAAATCCAGAGCAGAAATCAATGACATAGGAACCAAGAAAACAATACAAAGAGTCAAAGTAGAAGCTGCTTGTTTGTTTGGTTTTTTAAGAATAAACATGATAGGGGTAGGAGCTTTGGCTCAACTGTATGGCGTTTGGATTGTAATAGGTTTATCTGGGAAGAACCTGGTTTATTCCACCAGGATCCCTCATGGTCCCCCAAGCCAGGAGCTATTTCTGAGTGTGGAGCCAGGAGTTATTCCTGAACATCACTGGGGTGTTGCCCCCCACAAAAAAGAATAACCAAGATAGCCAAGATAGGCAAACCATTGGCAAGAAAAGAGAGAGAGAGAAAGAGAGAGAGAGAGAGAATGCTCAAATAAATTGAATCAGAAATAAAAGTGGAGAAATTAAAACAGAGCCTTCAGAAATTCAAGACATCATGAGACCTTATTATGAACAATTGTAGAGTGTTAAAATAAGAACCTAGAAGAAATTGGCAGATTTCTGGAAACTTAAGATACCTAACAAAGATCTACATATGCATCTTAGACATGTCATTAAAATAATTTATTTTACTAGAAAATATTATTTTACCTATCCTCTGTTTAACATACAAGAGTAACTGAATAAACTATTAAACTTAGCATAAATAATTACGTTAATTTTGGGGGGGGATCACACCTGGCAGTGTTCAGGGGTTACTCCTGACTCCACGCTCAGAAATCGCTCCTGGCTGACTCAGGGGACCATATAGGATGCTGGGATTCTAACCAATGACCTTCTGCATAAAAGGCAAACACCTTACCTCCATGCTATCTCTCTGGCCCTATGTTAATATTTTTTGAAATATGACTAGCCTCAGGGCCAGAGAGATAACATGGAGGTAGGGCATTTGTCTTGCATGTGGAAGGATGGTGGTTCAAATCCTGGCATCTCATATAGTCCTCTGAGACTGCCAGAAGTGATTTGTTTGAGCTTAGAGCCAGGAGGAACCACTGAGTACTGCCAGGTGTGACCCCAAAAACCAAAAAAAAAAGAAAAAAAGATATAACTAGCCTCATTTTTAACAAATATTTTCATCTTAAATTCTAATGAATGAATAAATCTGTCTCTCCATTTTGGCATTTATCACCATATAAATTACATTATACTTCTATATGCAGTCTGTGTGTATGTTTGTTGAGTTTATATGCCCATTTATAGGATCCAGAGTGATGATACAGCATAGGGCACTTGCTTTGCACACTGCAAGTCCAGGACAGACACTGGTTCAATCTCTGCCATCCCATATGGTCCCCCGAGCCTGTCAGGAACAATTTCTTAGCACAGAGCCAAGAGTAACCCCTGAGTACTGCTGGGTGTGGCCTCAACACAGATGATAGATAGATGGATGGATAGACAGGCAGACAGACAGACAGACAGATAGATTAGATAGATAGATAGATAGATAGATAGATAGATAGATAGATAGATAGATAGATAGATAGATAGATAGATAGATAGATAGATAGAAACAGAGTTAGAGAGATAGAGAGAAATGATAGAGATAATAGATAGATTGATACCCATTTATAATATCCACATATACTCTAAAATATTTAGGGCCATCATAATTTTTTACCAAAAGATTGTTATCTTTCAATAATATATTCACTTAAATTCATATTCTCTGAACTGGAGAATTTACTTCACTCTGATATATTCTGAGTTAGGTTAAAATATTATGATAATGGTAATAATTTAGCTAAACTATTATACGTAGTCATCGTTCTATTTGCTTGTTATTTTCCAACTATGTTTCTTATGATATACATCCTAAATAACATGTAACGTTTGTTGTTGTTTTTGCTTTTGGGTCACATCCAATGATGCTCAGGGGTTACTCCTGTCTAATGCCTCAGAAATAGTTCCTGGCTTGGGGGACCATCTGGGATGGTGGGGGATCAAACTGAAGACTCCTTACCCTTTGTGCCACCACTCCGACCCCAATATAGTGTAACTTTTATAAAAAACTTTATTTAAAACACATACCAATGCTATCCAATCATATAGCACTTAATATGTTTTAATATATTTAATCATCTTAAACTGCCATTAATATGCATTAAAATACATAAAATGCAGAAAAGTAATTAGGAGTATAAGTCACTTGAGCAAAAATAACATTTTATTAAATCTAAATGACTATAGGCATACTGTATAATATTTGATGCATGGGTATAGACCAGGGGTCTCAAACTCGCGACCCGCGGGCCCTTTTCGGCCCTCCGTACACCACTTTGTGGCCCACGACCAGCCTTCAAATATCACAGTATTCGCGATTATTCGCTTACCAAATAATCACAATAAAAATTGCATTAGTAAGAAAAAATCGCATTAAACATTCACATACCGCATACCCCGAGCAGTTCCGTCCAGGGTATGCATATGTTTAATGCGATTTTTTGCGATTTTTTTTCTTACTAATGCTATTTTTTTATTGCGAATATTCGGTAAGCGAAATCCCTTATGCGGCCCTGCCTCACCCCAACTTTGCCTCCTGCGGCCCCCAGGTAAATTGAGTTTGAGACCCCTGGTATAGATAGCATTTGTTTCTAAAGAATAGAAACGAGTGGTGCTAGCCTAGGACAGACCTCGGTTTGATACCCTGGTGTCCCAGATGGTCCCCAAAGCTAGGAGCAATTTCTGATGGCATAGCCAGGATTAACCCCTGAGAGTCACGGGGTGTGGCCCAACCCCCCCCCGAAAGAAAAAAGTATAGAAAAAAAAATATATATATATATGAATATATATATATGTATAGGTTCAGCAGCCTTTGTTACTAAATGCAATGAAAGTGTTAATATATTTACATACACACAGATAAGTTTCTCCCCAAACACATCTTATTTTCCTCAAGTAAACAGTCTGGTTTACAAACAAACTGGTTTGTTTTGTATGTCTGTTAGCATATTACTTATATTATAATAAATCTTTATTTTACCTCCAAACATGCTATAATTACCAGAATATTGACATAAAATATTTACTCCGTTTTATTTTCATATCTTTGTATAAGATTGTGTTTATAAAGCCATTATTCACAAAGCCTTCTATGGAGTGGAATTTTTTTCTTGTGATTAAAACAGTGGGAATTAATGATAGTCTGGGGAAGCTTGCTGTTTTTGTAATAGTGAATTGGATTATTTGAATGGGTAAAAAATGTTAATACAGTGATTATATCAGATTGAGCTAAGTTTTGTCATAAAAGATGAAAGTATTAAATTTGCATAGATGCTTTAAAAATGAAATTGAATATTGTAAAGCCATATAAAGGTAGGCCAACTCTGCCGAACATTATTACAATTATAAAGGAATGTGGAAGTTATGATTGAAATAATTTCTCTCTGACAGCAAAATAAACCCACTGATTTTTGTAACCCAAAGTCATTGTTTCATTGTCAATTTATTCAGTTCTTTGACTTTTGTGTATATATTCAGTGTACTACTCTCTCTAAAGTTTCATATGTTTTGTAAAATATTTGAATCTCCTAATTTTTGTGTATTGTAACATAGGAAGAAAACTAAATTTAATT
>PVKC010034869.1:0-13608 GCA_004027635.1 Crocidura indochinensis
GCTTACATCCAAGAAACTTCTAAATGAATGACATTTGATTTAACTTACAGTGCTTGGAGGAAATGAAAAATAGATCTATATTAGGATTCCTAATTTGTACTTCAGAGAATTAATTTGAAACAGTTCCAGATCCTTCCTGGTTCTTTAGCAAGCACAAGCCAAAACCAGCCTATTAAGCTGAGTTCTATATGCTAGGGCAGAGCCCCTTGGCCAGGGCAGGGTGTGGAGACTCTGGAAGAACCTCCTCTGCTTATAGGAACAGGAAGAATCACTAGAAAAGACTGTGGTTGGGCAGGGAAGGAAAGTGAGCCAGTTGATACCCAAGCATGCAGGTGAATGCAAAAGCCTATTTCCTACTTTGTCAGTAAATTTAGTACAGATAAAGGAACAATCTTTCTTGGTCTCTTTAGGTTTAAGAGCAAGCAAATAAATATCCATATTATATCCTGATAAAAAGTTCAAAGAAATGTTTTGCTCAGGGATTTCTTTTCTTTTGTGTAACATCAAATAGTACTTTGATTTGGCTCCCACATTTAGCAGTGGCCAGGGGCAACTCTTAAATTGTGTTCAGGGTCAAATCAGTTCCAGGAATAGAACTTAAGGGTCCTATGCACTATACTGCATGTTACCCCACCCCCATCTGCACTCCCTGAACCAAAACGAACATTGTTTAGCTCATATAAAGATAGTGGGGTTGAAATCTTCTGGGATAAAATTGTCAATGACATGACACAATCAATTCTAAAAAGAAAGAGCTAATGTGATATTTAGTGGAATAAGAGAGATTTTCTGTTTGTGTCTGTGTGTCTATGTATGTGTTGTGCCTATTAATTTATTTTGAGATTTTTATTAATCATATTGTTACAGTGTCATAGTTTGGGGTCCAGGGCTACCCCCTAACTCCAGGGATGTACCAGGACTCATCCTCACTCATGTGGGGTGGTCCTGGAACGAAGCTTTCAGCTCTACCAGTCCCACACATGCAAGTCAGGTGCCTTCTCATTGAGTCAAATCTTGGGTTTCCCTCTCCTTGTTTATTTTATCTTAGACATGTAATATAATTTTTCTCCAAAAGTCAACTGTGAGTTTTAGTGTAGGGAAAACCCAGTAGGTATTTAGTGTCATTCCTTTTACATCAAAAAGAAAATTATAAGGCAAAACATATCTCTAAAACCGTGTTGGCACTTACTTCTACGATGATAGTCTGCATGGCATTTGCCTTTCTGGCAGCGAACCCTGATGTGATCCCTGACACCAGATGAGCACTGATCCAAGTGTAATGTTTTTGAGCACTGCCAATTGTAACTAAAAAAAAATTTAGGATTTCTTGACAGGAGGCCAGGGAGAGAGAATGGAGGTAGAGCATTTGCCTTGCATGCAGAAGGTTCAAATCCCGGCATCCCATATGGTCCCCTGAGCCTGCCTGGAGCGATTTCTAAGCATAGAGCCGGGAGTAACCCCTGAACGCTGCTGGGTGTAACCCAACACCCCCCCAAAATTTTCTTATTATATTACTTGGGGTGTCAGGAGCTCCCAAATTGAGATATCTGAAAACTGACTAGGAGGGACAAGGGAACAGACAGGATTAATCCTGGTGGCATTAATGTTCATCACAAGTAGGTGTTGAACATTGAAAAAATTTTAAATTAATAACAGTAATAGCCATAGAACTGCTGTTGGTTGCACTTCATCTACTTAAGTTCCACGTGATGCTTTTTATACATAGTGCCTGACTGAGCAGATGCTGAGAATTGATCTGTACATTTGTGTGGGTTGGTTATCCTCTTGTGTGGTCTGACTCTATAAAGAGTTTAGCCATGGCTGGCTGGGCTGGTCCTGCTTGTATTGTGAAGCCCTGCTTTGCTTACCAGCAAGCCAGATCTTTGCATTGAACCCTGTCTTGTGGGAAAAAGTTGGGAGAGATGTTTATTGGGAGTCACACTAATCACATATCAGTTCCTGGGTAAATTACCACAGAATATTCTTGGAACACCCACCTCGTCTAATGCACTACACTTCTACATTATTGTGAAGTTATTGAGTGATCAGAGAGGGGATCATGTGAACTGGAGTGCCAGGGCTGAATCAAGAGAAACAAACTCACCTTGAAACTAAGCTGGAGTCACACTAAAGTTGGGATCCACATTTTGGGAATAAGCAAAGAAACCCAGGATGAGGAACAGCTTGAGGCTTTCACAAGTTGAAGAAAAACAAGCTCACCTCTTGACTGTGGAGAGTGATGACCTGGGGTTGTGGGCGTGTTGGAGCTAAGGTAGTCCAAATAAAATTGTGATTGCCAGGGAGGTACCAGCATACACTGGGGTTCCCAAAAATAATCAGACCTCAAGGGGGTTGAGGGCCAATTAGATAGTAGTCAGGTAACCTGCACACAAGGGGAGCTATGGTTGCTACCTGTTTACACCTGACTTATCTTTTTAATTGGTCGTTTTCATTCTGAAATTCACCGTAAAATGTAAATGTTGATCAGGATTTCTCTACTCTTGAATTCTTCTGGAGATAAGATGAGGAAGCCATGGGGGTCCAGGGATTGGGGGTGAGGGGTTGCTCCCTTATATTCTCATCTGAGAAGGAGATGGATGCGCAGGGCACATCTTAATAGCTAGGACATGGAGATTTGTTTAGAATTTGTGTCTTAGAATTGTGCCTGGTACTTAGCAAATGGTTGATGATACTTATTAGAAGAATGAATTTATCAGAGAAGGAACTAGCATTTATCCAGAGGAAAAAATCAGTATTTGATCAGAGCACTAGTTCTGTTTCATTTTCACCATCTCCCCTGCCCTCTTTTCTTTCTTTCTTTTTTTGTTTGTTTGTTTATTTGTTTGTTTTGGGTCACACCCGGCAGCACTCAGGGGTTACTCCTGGCTCTATGTTCAGAAATCGCTCCTCACAGGCTCAGAAGACCGTATGGAATGCCAGGATTCGAACCACTGTCCTTATGTAGGCAGGGCAAATGCCTTACCTCCATGCTATCTCTCCGACACCCTTCTTTTCTTTCTTAATTACCACCCATTCTATGTGTCTATTTGACAGTTTATCTTGGTTCTCATCCATTTGAAACCACATTGTTTATCTTCAGATAAACGATGACCTCCTCTTGTACACTTCCTTTTCTTCTCTATCATAACCCAGAAGTCTGAATGAGAAGGTGGGCCTGTAACAGTGCAAATTCATGGACTTGGGTTATCAAGATTCCCTCTTTCATGCCATTTGGAGAAATTCAACGAGGACTTCCAACTTTACCTTGAACTCCAACAAAACATACCAGATATTCATATTCTGAAAGGATCATTAATAATTTTTATGCAGCACCTGACTAAACACTCTAAAGGCAGAAATGAATTCATTTCCTCTTTGAGCAACTATCAGGTATTTTTGGTCGTCATTTCTTCTTAATTTCTTTCCATTATTTCTTCTTTGTTGGAGCATAGCAATTTTAGTCTCCTGGTTGAGGGATAATGACAGCCCAGAAGACCATTTGCCTGAACAGGAAGTGCCAGCTAATGACTCCCCAACATTGGCTCTACCTTCTGCCTCTGAGGATGGACTTTCAGGCTTCTTACTCCCAACCATGTCTGATTTATTTCCCTCTGTTCTGTCTTCCACACTCTGAGTCTTACCTCCAACTGCACTTTCACCATCCAGACCACTGTTTCCTCCCATTCTCTCTATGCTGGTTTCTCATTGGCTTAAGAAATAGTTGAAGGCTAGAGCGATAGCACAACAGTAGGGCATTTGCCTTGCACATGCTAACCTAGGATGGATCTTGGTTCAATCCCCTGGCATCCCATATGTCCCCCCCCCCCCCCGAGCCAGGAGCTATTTCTGAGCTCATAGCCAGGAGTAACCCCTGAGCGTTACAGGGTGTTCCCCCACTACAGGAAAATAAAAGAGTTGAAGGTAAATCATAAAGGGCTGGAATGAAATGATAGTACAGTGGCTAGAATTTTTTGCCTTGCATGCGGAAGACCCAGAGTTGACTCCTGGCATTTCATGTGGTTCCCTGAACACTGCCAGGAGTAGCCCCTGCACATTGCCAGGTGTGACCCAAAAACAAACAAACCATTTTTAATAAATAAAAGAAAATCATAGAAACAGCTCTCCATAATTTCCCCCATGAAATTCCTTTCTAGCCACTTCCTATTATTGTAATAGCTTGTGGAAAAAAATATTTGGATTTATTCTTGAGCCATACATGGCAGGGCTAAGAGCTATTACTGGCTCAATAGTGACCACTTGCAGTGTTCAGGGAACTATATGTGAATGTTGAGATTAAATCTATGTTAACCTCATGCAAGACAAGCCCCTAGTCCCTAAGCTATCTCTCTAGCACAGCTTGGATAAAAAGAAAAAGGTGCATACTCATGATTGCCCTAGAATAATGCTAGAAAAATATTATTTATAGTACTAATTTTAGAAAAGTCGACTTCAATACTTTGAATATACCAGTTGTCTCTGAGAAACAATGACCTCAAAATTTAAATGATTATAAGATATTTTGCAAGAACCTTACAATGCTGAGACCTCATTTAAATATATATGTTCCCTGGTGTTGCTGGAACAAATGACCACAAACTTAGTGGTTCTAGTGCCGCATTTATCTACCTGTTGTTTAGCTCAGAAATCCAAAGCAGATTTTCAGAGGCTAGTATCAAGAACGCTGGCCTTTGCTGCCTCTGGAAGAAGCTCAGGAAAGAAATCCTTTTCCTTTTGCTTTTTTCTAGCTCCTAGGCACTTACTATACCTTTTGGCTTTGGGCCTCCCCCTCTGTCTTCAAAATCAGGAGTGTAGCATCTTTCTGTCTCTTTGTGTGTCTATGTCTTTATGTCTTCCCTTGACTCATCCTCCTACCTCTCTCTTTCATCTATAAGCATCCTCTTGATTATAGTATTGTATGTCTTTGGATAATCCCAGGTAACCTCCACCATCTTGACATCCTTGAAAAGAATTCTGCAGGTATGCAGAATCCCTCTTTGACATATCCCAGTATAAGGGATGAGGTGAAGAATCTCACTGAGGGAGCATTCATCAGCCTCACACAAGCAGGAAGATCCAGGTCTCCCCAAACTTGAATAGAAACATCAAGTTTTCTCATTTCTTCTTTCATTTTCAGATGCAGCGAGAAATCATGTATGCAAGAGGTGATGGCACTGCTGCCTCCCGGCCTGGATCTACAGCACACCCACCCCATGTCCTTCCCAATTCACCACCATCTACTCCAGTGCCCCATTCCATGCCTCCTTCCCCCTCCAGAATTCCTTATGGGAGCTCACGCACAATGGTTATCCCAGGCAATGCTACCATTCCCAGAGATAGACTCTCCAGCTTGCCAGTCTCCAGGTCCATCTCCCCCAGCCCAAGTGCCATCTTGGAAAGAAGAGATGTCAAGCCTGATGAAGACATGAGTGGCAAGAACATTGCCTTGTACAGAAATGAGGGTTTCTATGCTGACCCTTACATTTATCATGAAGGACGGATGAGCATCGCTTCTTCCCATGGTGGCCACCCCCTGGACGTCCCTGACCACATCATTGCCTACCACCGCACAGCCATTCGATCAGCGAGTGCTTACTGCAACCCTTCTTTGCAAGCAGAAATGCACATGGAGCAGTCACTGTACAGGCAGAAATCAAGGAAGTATCCAGATAGTCACTTGCCTACTCTGGGCTCCAAAACACCCCCTGCCTCTCCTCACCGGGTCAATGACCTGAGAATGGTAGACATGCATGCTCACCATAATGCCCATGGCCCACCCCACACCATGCAGCCAGAACGAGCCTCCCCCAGCCGCCAGACCTTCAAAAAGGAGCCGGGCACCTTGGTGTACATTGAAAAACCACGTGCCTCGCCAGGGCTCTCAGGCATCGTGGACCTCGGGCCACCTCTAATGGAAAAACAAGTGTTTGCTTACAGCACCGCGACCATACCCAAAGATAGAGAGACCAGGTAAGCTAAAGTTGGGGGAGTATATGCCTGTTTGTTTTTGAAAGCTGCTCTGCACAGTTTGGACCAGAGGCCAAGTTTGGGTTGCTTCAAAGAGCTCAAAGCAGTCCTAAAGTTGCATTAAGGCTGCAAAGAATTTCTAAATCATGGGGTCAAGTGAGTCTGGCCAGTGGCCATGTGGGTCAGTGGGTATAGTCACATCAATGGTTGGGGTGGAATTTTGGAGGGAGCATCATTGTGAGTTTCTGTCTACAAAGTGGGAAGAAGATCATGATTAGCCAAAACCAGCCAGGCAGCTCAGGAGTCTGAGCAACACTACAGCAGGTCAAGTGCCTGTCTTGCACCTAGCAGAGGTGGTTTCAATCCCTGGAATCTCACATCATCCCCTGAGCACTGCCTATAATGATTTCTGAGTCAAAGCCAGAGATAAGCTCTGAGCACTGCCAGGTGTGCCCCCTGTCCCAAATAAGTCAATCAAAAGCCAACCAGAAACTCAATAGAAGCTTGTCTGCTGTTGGTCCTCCTCTGAGTGCAAGGAGCAGTTGCGGTTCAAGTTTGAACTGCTCAAAATGACACTTTTAAGTTTTTCATCGTGACATGCAGTTGTGTTTTCTCATCTAGTTTTGGGACATGAATGGAAAGAGTGTGTCACTGTCTGTCATCTTGGTGACAAATACATGCATTTGCATTAAAAGAGACTGGTTTAGACTTAATACTTGCTCTGGGGTGTTACTAAGATGCAAAATGTTTCTGGTGAAGGAGATGTTTGGGCTACATAAATGTATTTGAAATAGTCATATTGTTAGGGTTTTCCAACCTCAAACCTTCCTACTCCCTCTTGAAAAACTTTCCTTCGATGTTGATAGAGTAAGAAATAAAAAAAAGCTCTTTTTCAATCAAAGACATGTTTCTAGACACAATTGGTTGAAGGAAGTCAACATAATAGTCATAATCAAAGAGAAGAAATACAAAAGGGGTTCAGCATTTCATCTGTTGTCGTAGAGTAATTCAACAAAGATGAGAGATAGCTGTAAGGTCCAACTGTTTTGTCACAACCCTTCATCCCTGCTCCTCATCAAAAATGCTCTTTTGGTACCTTCAAAAATGCTGCATGACAAGACTTTCTAAAAGATCAAAGTGAGAGGTGACACATATATTGCTTTGTATTTTTTGTACCCAAAGCAGAAAATCATGACCTCATGAGCAGAATTTCTCCTGAAAGGATCATTCTTCTTTATTGGGCTCAGCTGAAAGATTTCAGGAGGACCCCGGGAAGAATATGTTTATGCTGGTTGGGAATCCTCCACCAAACAACAAATTCTAATCCTTTCTAATCGATAGTTGCAGTGACAGGCTTAATTATGTAGGACAAAGAAAAATTGAGGATTGGAAGGCAGTATTTATCCTCTTCTTCCTCAGCTCATAGAAAATGAATTTTCAAGAAAAGGAGGCTTTTGGTACTCACAGGCTCCAAGGGGTGTGGGATCAACTCTGAAACTCGTTAGAACAGATACATCTTATAACTCTGGGAAAACATACTAAGACAGATCTAAAGGCTGGAAGCACCCACCCTGAGCCTTTTCTAGAAAGTGGGTTTAATGGGTCACTGCTTAGACATTTGCGTCACTAAGAGCAGGACATTTAGAGTAATTCCTCTGCAGGACTTAATGGTGAGGGGCCAGAATATATCCCCCTTACCTCCCCCCACCAGCCCTGCTATCCTGCCTGTGGGTAGGAAGAAGTTAAAAGTGTGATTGAACCTGACTTCTTTGGGATCCATTTTCACCTTGCTGGGTTCTGGGTACATGTTACGCAGTAACAGTGTCTGATTTCTTCCCCGTGTACCTCGCTCATGGTCATGTAGATCCATCCAGTTCAGTATCAGTATTAGTTCCTGAATCCCAGTTGAACCTTGCTTATGGAAGAAGACAAAGTAGGATTCTCTTTAATACATTGTGACTTCTCTTTCACTCTTCCTTTAAAGTCGTATCCAATGTCGCTTACAGCAGTACCATATTCTCTATAGGTCTCTGCTTCCTCTTTAGAAAGGCATTGCCAACCTCAGGGGCTTCCATTCCAACCAAACTGAGAAAAGTTCATGCTTTCCATTTTACAAAGTAGGAAGAAACTCTTTTTAGAAAATGCAAATGATTTTAATTCAGAAATAGGGAGTATTAAGAAAGTTGATTTGAAAGCTTCATGTTCAAAACATACAGTCATTATTATCATCACTACTACATTCTGATATAGTATTATTATTATGATATGAATGTAATTGTACCTTTTCACATGTTTCTATAAAGTGAAATCACAGGGGAGAAATTTTCTTTCACACATATTGCTTTGGTGTTTCTTACCTCTTAATCAACCCATGTCTAGCGGGAAGAATTGAAGTGTTGTAGATTCATGAGCTGGCTAGATTCCCCTCTCCTGTCTCTCTCTCTCTGTCTCTCTCTCTCTGTCTCTCTCTCTCTCTCTCTCTCTCACACACACACACACACACACACACACACACACACACACCTGTCTATTTTTAGTCACAGATCTAATATATCCCTTTTCCCCACTAACTCAACCCAGGCCCATGACTCAAGTATATATCCAACTATTCTCTGAGAAAAGCATTTGAAGTATGGAAACTTTGTTTTTTGCTCCTCTACCTATCTATCACTCCCTTGCTACCTGAACAAGTAAGAGGGGAGGCGGACTTGAGAAGTGTCACACTTCTTCCTCCTCAATTCTGATTCTGTACTCTTTTGGCAAAACATGCTGTCCAGGCTGAAAAGCAAGAGGGTCTAATAGCAAGAGGAAGAGGAAGAATAGTAATGGGGCCCATTCTTTGCTGAAAGCCTATTTATTAGGTTTAGACTTAGACTATCTTAGGTCATTTCCATACTTCATATACAGTCATCAGCATAAGTCATCAGCCCTGAGAGCTCTAGATTATCCTTACCACTATTCCACAGATACAGACACAGACTTGAAGGTTAACTTGGTCAAAGTTTCAAAGCCAAGTAACTGGCAAATCATGTCTTGGTTAATTGTGCACCATAGCACAGGGTCTTGCCTGGTAAGTGAGAATTCTGAGTCACCACCTGCACCCAGCAGAGAAGTGGATTCAGGAGTGAATTCTGAGCAATTCAACTAAGGCTTTAGAAATAGTTTCAGAACTAGATGCTCAGTAACTGCTCCTAAAGGATATTTGCAGTCATAAACATGAGAGAATTTGCATAATTATACTGCTAAATATGTACATGCCATTTAAAATATAACTGCCCTAGCTAGTATATTAGCACAATTATGCAGAAATAGGGAATGGAAAAAGAGAATATTCGGGGTAGATTTTTCTTCCTAAAAAAAGGGGGGGAAGAAAAAAGGAAGGATGTGCAAACCATGTTAAAAATGTTTTTAAAGCAAGAATACTTAAACAATTACAGAAACACAAAATTTATAGTCCATTACTTCACTGATCTCATGATGCTATTTTGGAAATGTATCATCAGTGTTAAGTTTTTTGTTTTTGTTTTGTTTTTTTTTTGTTTGTTTGTTTTTGGGTCACACCCGGCAGTGCTCAGGGGTTACTCCTGGCTCCATGCTCAGAAATTGCTCCTGGCAGGCACGGGGGGACCATATGGGGCACCGGGATTCAAACCGATGACCTTTTGCATGAAAGGTAAACACCTTACCTCCATGCTATCTCCTGGGCCCCAGTGTTAAGTATTTTTAAAGAGTCTTCAACCCCTTAAAATCGAACTGAGTACAAGATCCTAAGGAGTACCCAACCATCTTCTGCCGCAATTTCTTAACATTATAAAGCAAATAAATCCAAGTGAACTTTTTATAGAAAACTCGCCAGTGAAAGTTTACATCTAAGATATGCAACTACAATAACACAGGAGGGAGACTGAGAAATCTGAACCATGCTTTTCTGGGGCACTGCTGGAATCTTATGTGTTTCAGAAGAAAACTTCAATGAAATAAGCTGCATAAACGGCAGGATGTTCAAAAATCAGAGAAAGATCCTTTCTTTTCCACCTGTCCTGGGGAAACATCCAGTGGCAGCTTTATTTTTTTGAGGAAATATAGATTTTTACAATAGATCTATGGACTTGAAAATGAAGGCTTCAAGACAGAATAAATGCATCTTGGTTCTTGGATTGAGTGATGTGCTTTGACCCCAGGGATCTGGCTTCTTTTTTTATTTTTTATTTTTTTCATGAAGCATCTTGGCTTTCTGGAAGTAATGATATTTGATATAGATGATCTAGAAGCAATAACCTGTCTCGCAAACAATGTAATAGAGGATGGCAGGGCACTTCTCCCATCACTGCAGACCTTCGAACAGAGTTGCAGAGGCAAGAGCCTTGAACATTTTGGACTCTTATTTTCATATTTGTGCTTCTCGAAAGAAGGTGATCACAAGCGATTGGATGACATCTCCTTTCAGCAGAGATTCAGGAAGAGAGTGTGTTCATATGACTGAGAAGTGTCCAAGGCAATGATGTGTGACCGATGACTTCATGCATGAGGCCTTCTTCCCGGGTTATATGATGACTTCATTAAACTGCATCATTATTCCTCTTCATGGCACATAAAGCAGTCCTTAAGATCTATAGCTTCCTAGGCATTTGTGTGTTGCTATTTTCTATTGATAGTTTGGAGGATCTAATGTCAAATATCTTTATGGAAACAACACTCAGAAAGCAAGCGTGCTCGTTGCAAAGTGACGAATGGCTCTCCTTCCAAATGCATAACAGATTTCTTCCTAATGTCATATTTTTAGGACACACTAAAACTCAGATCATATTTTTATGCTGTTCTGCACCTAGAGGGAATAAATTAAATAAACCAATCCAGGATCCACTCTGGACACCTATGTTAGGATATGATTTCTGAGTCAATCTTATGATTTTACACTCCAAGGAACTGTCTTTTACTTTAGCCACTTGAGAAAAGATGGTTTACGAAAATTTGTGTGGCTAGGAGAAAGCCCATATGCTGATAGCTTCTGTGTAGTCTTAATCAATTTGTATCATTTTCTTATGTTTTTTTATTGGGGGGGGCACACCTGTTTGATGCTCAGGGGTTACTCCTAGCTAAGCGCTCAGAATTTGCCCCTGGCTTGGGGGGACCATATGGGACGCCGGGGGATGGAACATGGTCCTTCCTTGGCTAGCGCTTACAAGGCAGACACCTACTTTTAACGCCACCTCACCGGCCCCTGTATCACTTTTTTTTATGAAAATTAAATTCTGTTGGGAGCACAGGGGGTAGGCTGGACTCTTGCCTTAACAGCTGATTGAGTGAAAGTCTAAATTTAGATAAAGTTTGCATTGACTGGTAGACTTAGAAAATTTTATGGACTAAGCTATTTAATTAAATTAAACAGGATGATCAATTTTTCCCCTTTTTCGGCACATATAGATAAAAGTGAGCCACATCAAAATCTGCTAAGTAGGACTGAGCAATAGGACAGAGAATATAATGCTACCTTGAACAAAGCTAGCATGGGTTTGATTCTTGGCATCCCATATGGTGGCCCAAGTTCCCCCAGGAGTGATCCCTAAGCACAGAGACAGGAGTAGCCCTGAGCATTGCTAGGTGTGTGACCCCTAAACAAATAAATCTGTTCCTCTCATCATATCCAAGGATTCTCCAGCATTATCAGAAAGCAAAAATGCCCAATTTGTGAAGCATCACTCTAACGCAAATCTGGATTTTTCTACTTAATGGCACAGAGAAATGAAAGAATTCCTTGGAGTTAAAGAGCATAAAATTTCACATTTTATTAATAGGAATCTTGATCATAATTAGCTCTCCTCCTGCCCCTTATCTTAGTAAAAACAACTTCCTTATTGTTAAAACTGCTATTCCCTTCGGTGAGATCAATATGTCACCACTATTTATTATTAAAAAGAAGCAACAGGCAGTGTTTCAAATGAGACTGGCTGGGTTCAAATTCTCAATTCCAACATTTGCTCAGAGTGGGTTAGGAGTGGGGACAAGCTCTAATAAATTGCTATCTTTCTCCACCCTCTGTTGTTCATCTATAAATTAAGGAAAGTGATAATTCCCATCTATAAATGAAAGAAGGATGGAGCCACCCATTTCAGTTAGATGCCCTTGGCCATGCTTGGCATAGCTAAGTGTTCAGGGAGTCTCTAGTTTGAGCAAAGCACTCTACTCAATGCCTCTGAACTGAGACCAAGACAGACATGTTAAGAACCAAAACTATCTGTCTAAAGAAACAAGGAGGATGGGGCCCGGGAGATAGCATGGAGGTAAGGCGTTTGCCTTTCATGCAAAAGGTCATCAGTTCGAATCCCGTTGCCCCATATGGTCCCCTGTGCCTACCAGGAGCAATTTCTGAGCATGGAGCCAGGAGTAACCCCTGAGCACTGCCGGATGTGACCCAAAAACCATAAAAAAAAAAAGAAAGAAACAAGGAGGCCATTATTTTAGTTGCCATAACCCAGTTTATAATAGTATTTCAATCTAATATACATCTCTATTTTCCTCAATGTGACCAACACCCCAAAGTGGTGGGGTGGTTCATCATCCTACAATCTTTTTACCATTTACCAATCTTACCCCCCTCCTAGCCCCTTTTTCCTTTTAATACCCACCAGTTGTTTTTCAAATCTAAGAGGTTCTTATTTTGTTTTGTTAATTTAGTTTATATTTCACATATGACTGACATCATGATACTTATTTTTCTGGCTTAATTCACTTAGAACATATTTCCAAGGTTCATCTATATGTCACAGCTGTTAGGATTGCATTTTTCCTATCCCTGAGTAGTATTACTGTGGAGTGTGTATGCATGTGTAAATACTGTATCTTCTGATCCAGTCTTTTATTAATAGGCATTTAGGTTGTTTTCATATTATGGCATTTGTTAAAGTAATTATGTAGTGGACATAGAGGTGTTGAGATATTTTTGTTTGCTTGTTTGGGGCCTACACCTATAGTACTCAGGGTCACTCCTGGTAGGCTCAGAGAACCATATGGGGATCAAACCAGGGCCAGCTGTGTATCTACAGCTGATATATCTACTGTGTATCTATAGGCCAGCATAATATCTACTCCACTATATCTAGAGTTTTTTGAATTAGTGTTCATGTACTTTGGATCAATACCCATAGATGGTTTCTATGGTACATTCTATGTACCATAGAATGTCTTGAGCTGTCTCCATACTATTAATGTCTTAATGTCATTAATGTCTTGAGCTGTCTCCATACTATTTTCCATGGTGGCTGCAGCATCTTATATTCCCATCAACACTATACAGAGAATTTCCTTTGAGAGGGACAGTTTTTTAAATATAATACCAGGAGGAGGCTGTGTAGGACAGAGTTAAACTAAGTGTGAACAGAAAATAAAATTAGCCGGTCTCCAAGATCCAAATTAAGATGTTTAGGATGTCAAAGGCACTTCTTAAATTCATTTTAGGAGAGCGTCAGGATGGTACCATTTCTTTTGTTCTGGAGTAAAAAAAAAAAGGAAAATCAAGCCAGGATTAAGGCATTCATTTAAAATTACACCTGAACTATGTGGTTGATGAGAAAACCACTCAAAAGTTGTAGCTGAAATAATTAGGTTTTTTGTTTTGATGCCTAATATCACCTGGATGATTCAGCT